>BLSH010295676.1:120129-152145 GCA_018402905.1 Glandirana rugosa
AAGTGTAAATAAAGGATGTGCAATGATTGACGGTTTGATTTAAAGTGACACACAGACTTGAAATAATTGTGCAGAAGAGATGTACACTGATTCCCGGTTTCATTTAAAGTGATACACACATTTTGCAGAACAGTGATATGGGTACTCCGGGCTTATTTATACTTTTTTGACACAGTTTGAAGATGATTTTAGAACAGTTCTATGGCCTCTAATGTTAATTAATACTTTTCAGACCCATTTTGAAGATGATCTCCATTTTTGCATTGTTTATGTTTTTATTTTTTTTTAAATATTTAAAGTTATTTCCCTGTCCCCATTTCTTTGTAGGGCACTTGTCCCACCCTTACCCACATTTTCCTTCCTTTTGCAGACCTCTAGGACCTTCCTGGGCTTTTTTACAGCATTTTTAAGATTTTTCATTAAAATTACCAGAACCCCGTACCCGAACCCGGACTTTTTTTGAAAATTCCGGGTCTGGGTCCCGGACACCCCAAAGTTCGGTACGGACCCGAACTTTACAGTCCGGGTTCGCTCAACTCTACTCATGAGTCATTATATGAGGAAGAAGGGCCACCTATCACCCATGCAGTACCTCTTCTCCACCACTGGATGCAACCAGTCTTTTAGGCTGAATTACAACTGGTGTCATTCAACCGACTTTCTGTGAGCTCAGGGTGTCATGAACGTGGGTATAGGTGGTGATGTCATCACATAGGGCAAGGCTCAGAGTACTCTTGGATTAAGCTGTGTTCATTATATGAGGAGGAGGGGCCCCTATCACCCATGCAGGACCTCTCCTCCACTAGTAGATGCCACTCCTAGGCTGAATGCCAAACGTTGTCATTCAACCCACTTCCCTTGAATTCAGGCTGTCATTGAGCCTTGCCTATGTGTACCTCTTCTCCACCAATAGATGCAGCCAATCGTCTGGGTTGAATGACAACTGGTGTCATTCAACCCACTTCTTATGAGCTCAGGGTGTCATGGACCCATCTGTAGGGGATGGTGTCATCACATAGGCAAGGTTTAGAGTACTCCTGGACTAAGGCTCAGAATACTCCTGGACTAAGCTGTGCTCATGAGTCATTATGTGAGAAGGAATGGCCAACTGTCACCTATGTAGTACCTCTCCTCCACCACTAGATGCTGCCAGTCCTCTAGGTTGAATGACAACCAATGCCATTTAAGCCACTGTCTGTTTGCTCAGGCTGTCATGGATCTGCCTGTAGGGGGTGGTGTCATCACATAGGCAAGGCTCAGAGTACTCCTGGACGAAGCTGTGTTCATGAGTCATTATGCGAGGAGTAAGGGCCACCTATTACCCATGCAGTACCTCTCCTCCACCAGTAGATGCCGCTTCTAGGCTGAAGGACAACTGGTGTCATTCAACCCACTTCCTGTGAGCTCAGGGTATCATGGAACTATCTATAGGGGGTGGTGTCATCACATAGGCAAGGCTCAGAATACTCCTGGACCAAGCTGTGCTCATAAGTCATTATGTGAGAAGGAGTGATCACCTATCACCTATGTAGTACCTCTCCTCCACCACTAGATTAGGATTGCCACCTGTCCGGGATTCACTCGGACAGTTTTGGATTTGGAATCATGCATCCGGGTTTCAGACTGCCTGAAACCCGGGCACATTATTCAGGCTGGACTATGGTTTCCCAGCAAGGTTGCTGGCTGCATTTGTCTTAGCTGAGTGTCTCTCTTTCACCCTGCCCAAAGCCAGCACTAACACTCCCCCCCCCCCAAATACACAGACAGGAGAGGAGAGAGGGCTTGATCTGCACCTATTATTCCCACCCCTACCCCTCTGTGTCTGCCCACACTCCAATCCCCGGTGCTGTTCCTCAGAAAAGGAAAGTGGGGGCCGGAAATTTGAAATCCAGCAGCCTGAGATACATCTGGATGAAAGGTGCTGACTGTCAAGGGGTGAGTGAGCTCATCCATCCTTGTCTGTGACTGAAGTCTCTCTTGCCTCTGAGTGAGTACACTAAGCTAAGTCAGGGTTCTCGGAGCACCCCTTACATCAGAGTTCCCCTTTACACCAGAGGCCACAGTGCCCCCCTTTACATCAGAGTCATCTCCGTACATCAGAGTTCTCAGTGTTCCCCCTTTAATAAGAGTTTCCAGAGCATTTCTTATGCTAGAGTCCCCAGAGTTCTCCCTTACATAAGAGTCTGCAGCGCCCCCCCTTGCAGAGAAAGGGAACTCTGTGTATTCAGATGTAAAAGGGCGACTCTGTGGACTATAAAAAATTGTGCTGTGCACCTGTAAAGTGTTCGGATTTGACTTGAAGAAAAAGTGGCAACCCTACACTAGATGCTGCCAGTCCTCTAGGTTGAATGACAACCAATGTCATTTAAGCCACTTCCTGTTAGCTCAGGCTGTCATGGATCTGCCACATAGGCAAGGTTCAGAATACTCCTGGACTAGGGCTCAGAGTACTCCAGGATTAAGCTGTGCTAATCAGTCATTATGCGGGGAGGAAGGGCCACCTATCACCCATGCAGTACATCTCCTCCACCACTAGATGCCACCATTCCTCTAGTTATAATGACAACCGGTGCCATTCAGCACACTTCCTTTGAGCTCAGGCTGTCATAGATCCGCCTGTAGGGGGTGGTGTCATCACATAGGCAAGACTCTGAGTACTCATGGACTAAGAAGGAATAAAGTTCCGGATAGCCACACTCCTCAAAATGCTCTTTATTATTTCTTTAGGTTCCATTCAGTACAGAACAAAAGAAAATGCAAGCTAACGCGTTTCGCAACCCTTGCTTACGGGTGCTTACTTGTTCTGTACTGTATGGAACCTTAAGAATAAGATAATAAAGAGCATTTCGAGGAGTGCGGCTATCCGTAACCTTATTCCTTCCTAGCAACTTTGGCATATCCAGTCCACACCCATGGGACATTAACAAAGGCTACAAGGTAACGGCAGTGGTTGAATTTTGGGGGCATCGCTGAGCGGCTTCACCTATCATACTCATGGACTAAGCTGTGCCCATCATGAGTCATTACATGATAATGAGCCATCTATCATTCATATTATCATCGGACCGACCTGAAAGTGCGGGAGAAGAAGGTCCGTACCGGGTTAATTTTATTTATAAATACTATAAAGGCCGTTGCTGAGCTTTTTGTTCTGGAAAATGCTATATGCCTGGCTGCCATGCCAATCCAGTGGCTCCAAAGTTTTGGATCGCTGTAACAATTATATGGAATTAGGAGCTCTGATCTCACTCCCTTATCTCTATGCTTGTTTCAGATCTGGGACTCGGAGAGAGACAGAGAAGTAGCATTTTCAGAACAAGGTCAGCAAAGTTCTGCATCTCTGTCTGTACACATTTCCTTTAACCACTTCCACACTGCCTACCGTATATTCACGGCGGTAGTGTGGCTGCGTCCCATGAATCGCCGTAAATAAGCGGTTGATCTGCGGGTGGCCGCTAGGGGGCGCATGCGGCGGCGGCGCGCCCGTCGTACTCCTGAGGAGTGTGCCCGCAGCTTGGGCGGACCCGATGTCCGCCGGCGAGCCGCAATGAGCAGCCACAGCAAAAGAACGGGGAACCGCCAATGTAAACACGGCAGTTCCCCGCTCTGTTAGTGGGGGGATGGGAGATCTACTGATCCCTGTCACTGGGATCAGTTAGATCTCTTATGCCCATAACAGTCCAGCCCCCCCCCCCCCACAGTTAGAACACCGCCTAGGGAACACAGTTAACCCCTTCACTACACCCTGCAAGTTAACCCCTTTAATGCTAGTGACAGTTATACAGTAATCAATGGATATTTAAATTTCTGATCGCTGTATAAATGTCATTGGTCCCAAAAAAGTGTCAAAATGGTCCGACATGTCCGCCGCAATATCACAGTGCCGCTAAAAATCGCAGATCGCCGCCATTACTAGTAAAAAATTAAAAAAAATAAATAAAAACCCCAGAAATGAATTCTCATCATCCGTAAACGCGGCCACTTTTGCACAAACCAATCAATAAACGCTGATTACGATTTTTTTTTTAGCAAAAATATGAGGAAGAATATAAATCGGCCAAAACCGATGAAAAAAATGTTTTTTTTATATTTTTTTTGGATTTGTATTTTAGCAAAAAGTAAGAAAAACTGTTGTTTTTTTTTTCAAAATTGTCGCTTTTCTTTTGTTTATAGCGGTGATCAGAAATGACACAGAGGGGATCAAATACCACCAAAAGAAAGCTCTCTTTGTGTGAAAAAAAAGGACGTAAATTTTGTTTGGGTACAACGTCGCACGACCGTGCAGTTGTCAGTTAAAGCGATGCAGTGCCGAATCGCAAAAAAGTGCTCTGGTCCTAAATTGGGAATTCCTTCAGGGGCTGAAGTGGTTAAAGTGTCCTTTTTAGTGTGATGGAGGGGAGGAAGGGTTTCAAGTGTTATTAAGGCATGAAATCGTTTCCTTGCAGTTTTAACACTTGACTCCTAGAGCCGTATCACAAGGTGAGAAATCTAATTTTTGGATGTGAATACGAACTTTGCAGAAGCAGATTCAAAAGCGAGTTATCACACGATCAGCAGCTCTTCTACAACGTTCATAATAATAGGTGTCTGTGCGTGTATGTATGTATGTATGTATATATATATATATATATACAGTATCTCACAAAAGTAAGTACACCCCTCACATTTTTGTAAATATTTTATTCTATCTTTTCATGTGACAACACTGAAGAAATGACACTTAACAGTGTAAATTTGCTGTCCCCTCAAAATAACTCAACACACAGCCATTAATGTCTAAACCGCTGGCAACAAAAGTGAGTACACCCCTAAGTGAAAATGTCCAAATTGAGTCAAACGTGTCAATATTTTGTTTGGCCACCATTATTTTCCAGCACTGCCTTAACCCTCTTGGGCATGGAGTTCACCAGAGCTTCACGGGTTTCACTGGAGTCCTCTTCCCCTCCTCCATGATGACATCACAGAGCTGGTGGATGTTAAAGACCTTGCGCTCCTCCACCTTCCCATTGAGGATGCCCCACAGATGCTCAATTGGGTTTAGGTCTGGAGACATGCTTGGCCAGTCCATCACCTTTACCCTCAGCTTCTTTAGCAATGCGGTGGTCGTCTTGGAGGGGTGTTTGGGGTCGTTATGTTGGAATACTGCCCTGCAGCCCAGTCTATGAAGGGAGGGGATCATGCTTTGCTTCAGTAGGTCACAGTACATGTTGGCATTCATGATTCCCTCAATGAACTGTAGCTCCCCAGTGCCGGCAGCACTCTTGCAGCCCCAGACCATGACACTCCCACCACCATGCTTGACTGTAGGCGAGACACTTGTCTTTGTACTCCTCGCCTGGTTGCCACCACACACGATTGACACCATCTGAACCAAATACGTTTATCTTGGTCTCATCAGACCACAGGGCATGGTTCCAGTAATCCATGTCCTTAGTCTGCTTGTCTTCAGCAAACTGTTTGCGGGCTTTCTTGTGCATCATCTTTAGAAGAGGCTTCCTTCTGGGACGACAGCCATGCAGATCAATCTGATGCAGGGTGCAGCGTATGGTCTGAGCACTGACAGGCTGACCCCCCCACCCCTTTAACCTCTGCAGCAATGCTGACAGCACTCATACGTCTATTTCCCAAAGACAACCTCTGGATATGATGCTGAGAAGTGCACTCAACTTCTTTGGTCAACCATGGTGAGGCGCTGTTCTGAGTGGAACCTGTCCTGTTAAACCGCTGTATTGTCTTGGCCACCATGCTGCAGCTCAGTTTCAGGGTCTTGGCAATCTTCTTATAGCCTAGGCCATCTTTATGTAGAGCAACAATTCTTTTTTTCGGATCCTCAGAAAGTTCTTTGCCATGAGTTGCCATGTTGAACTTCCAGTGACCAGCATGAGAGAGAGTGATAACACCAAATTTAACACACCTGCTCCCCATTCACACCTGAGACACTAACGAGTCACATGATATTGGGGAGGGAAAATTACCAATTGGGCCCAATTTGGACGTTTTCATCCAGGGGTGTACTCACTTTTGTTGCCAGCGGTTTAGACATTAATGGCTGTGTGTTGAGTTATTTTGAGGGGACAGCAAATTTACACTGTTATACAAGCTGTACACTCACTACTTTACATTGTAGCAAAGTGTAATTTCTTCAGTGTTGTCACATGAAAAGATAGAATAAAATATTTACAAAAATTTGAGGGGTGTACTCACTTTTGTGAGATAATGTGTGTGTGTGTGTGAGTGTGTGTATATATATATATATATATATATATATATATATATACACACACACACCTGTGTAGCCAGGAGCCCGGCATTGCTCCTCAGGCATGGGGACATTTGTTTCTTTTGAATACTGTGGAGAATTTTCCCTCTAGTGTTTGTTAAGATGGAGATGGAACTGTGAGAGAGTGATGCCTTGTGGGATTTGTAGTGTGAGGAAAATGTCATGGGACTCTGCTGTGGAAGGACTCCATTTCCCATCGGGCTATGCTGCGCTGAAAGGATCCTGGGAGAAACAATGCCTTCTGGGATAACTTATTTAAGTCAAGGGAGGGGCTTGTTGCAGTCTCTTTGGACAGCAAGATCGACCAGCAAGGGCCCTGTGTGTTTTTGCAGTGGGACCGTGGCCTGTGGCCTATACACAACAATCCAGAGAGCTGTATTTCACAGTGTTACAGCAAGCTGCCGGGCTACAGTGTTCCAGCGGATGATCTGCAGAACCAGCTTTACTACCATCTAAGTTTGTTCCAGATCCAGTGGCATCGATCGATCAGGGAGAGCTGCAGAGAGTGCAGTGGAGGTCGTTTTCCGGGAGCAAAGAACGGAAGGGTTTCATCAGTTCCAGTGTCATCATCATCATCTGAGCAACAGGACCGCCTGTCTGCAGTCGTCTGTCCGGTTGGATTAGCGGGCTCGGGCCCATCCATAAGAATACTGATATATCCTTGCAGTCCTTCTTTAAAGAAAAGTCCTAGTTACCCAAGTAATATTATCTAACTGAGGATATTGGATTGCCGCTAGTTGTCAGCTCATTCTAAAAAGTCAGTGATCACACTGAAGATTTTTTTTTCAATTCCGTGAAGTTTCTAACCTACTTTGTGCCTTATCCTGAGGATTAGTGGACACAGTTGTTTTTTAGGTACCTAACTTCAAAATAACATAGCCGGCAGAAGATATACTGAACTTTTGGATACAGAATTGCTACAACTACAGCTAGTCCCCCCCCCCCCCCCACACACTTAACAGGACTCAGGGCTGTTCTATTTAGTGCCACTAAATTCCCCTAAGAACTCTCTGAATTAGAGCAGGAGGATTTAAATAAATAATTCAAACGGTTTATCATAGTTGTACCAGTTTAGCTGAATTATCATTAAGTGGTACCAATTTGTTTATAATCCATTGACTGGTTTTCATTTACCTTTGGTTCACCAATCTCTATAGTACAATCATTACCTGATATTGATTCACTGTACATAGTATATCTCTAGAGTATCTAAGAGTGAACAAGGAGTCTTACTTCAATACTAAGAAAGAGTTAAAGTAGAACTATGGTCAAAATGAAGAAATTAATATGTGATGCACCTATACAGTCAGTTAAACATGTCACTGATTGCTTTGCAAAAAGCAGTAAGGATGTTGAGATATCTACCTTGTCTCCAGCTCTCATGTGCACTCCCTTTAGTGAGGTGACAACTTTGCTTCCTGGTTTTCGAATTGCCTGTGTTGGACAGCACACGTTGTCCCCATTTGAGTCTATATCTCTCTGCAGAAATGTCCTGACATCACTGTGGGAGGAGCTCCTATATCCATGGAAATTCCAGCCATTCATTCTGCACACAAGTCCCGATTAGGCTCTGCCCACAATCGGCCAGTGAAGCCCCGCCCACTCCCACCTATGTCCCACCTTTGCCCTCCCGCTGCTCTGTCTCTATACAGCCAGCTGCTAGGTTGGATTTTGTTCTACCAATTTACAAATCAGCAGAGGAGAGCAGGCAGCGAGAAGAACTCAGATTAACAGACAGATCCGTGTGCAAATGAACCTGTACTGACTTGTGCCTGTTTTACATAGCACACACTAGAGCTGCACAATTAATCTTATTAAAATCGCGATCTCGATTCACCCCCCCCTGCGATCTCCATCAGGCATCACCGCGATTTTCAGTGCAGATAATGGAGTCCGACTTGCGGGGTGACTCAGCGCGACTTGACTGTAATAAAAGTCAATGCAAGTCGCCTGAAGTCTTTTCTAAGTCGGAGCGACTTGAGTCTCTGGGGAGACTGCCAAGTCTGGGCAGAGAGCCAAGTTCTGAAGTCAACATTGATAAAGGACGCTAGAAGAGATACAAAGTAATTACTTCAAAGAAATGAACTTCGAATGAACTCCCGTGTATAGAAGATGTTTAGTTTAACCATTTAAAGACTAAATCTTTTCTGATTTGCTGCTTACAACTAAAAATCCAGTATTTTTTGCTAGAAAATGACTTAGAACCCCTAAACATTATATATTTTTTTTTAGCAGAGACCCTAGAAAATAAAATGTCAGTTGTTGCAATATTTTATGTCACACGGTATTTGCGCAGCGGTCTTTCAAACACAATTTTTTTTGGAAAAATGACCCTTTCAAGAAAAATAAACAGTGCTGTTAACCCAATTTTTTTGTATATGTAAGATGTTACGCTGCGAGAATCGTGATCTTTATTCTAAGCAAAAAAATCATGATTCTCATTTTGGCCAGAATCGTGCAGCTCTAGCACACACCCAACTATTGATTGGCAGATGGGTGTGTCTTATGTAAAATAGACTGAGCATCATAGAAAGCTGGAGGACTGTTGGAGAGACAAACCATTTCACTGAAAGGAAATGACATCTGAGCTCTGCTCTGCTCTGCTCTGCTGAACTCCTCCCATCATCTCTAGCAGTGTATAGCAAAGAAAACATGAATGGGAGATTACAGACCACACTTGTAGCTACATGGTAGAAAAATAATAATTTCAGTTATTATGTTTATTACCATGTGTAACTTTCAGGTATTTATAAGAGGATTTACTAAAATATTTATGTTGCATTTAGTTGTACTTTAAGTAAATACTTCAAAACTCAAATCTTTGTGTGGTCTCTTTTACTGAAAGGTGTCAAACTTAATAAAAGGTTCCAGCATGAGTGAACCCAGAGTGTCAGGGATGGTGGAGGACTCTCAGAGTCGGGGGAGACCAAGGGAGAATGGAATTTTCAAGCGACCCCCTAAGGGGGCAGCGTTACATATAAATAATATATAATACAAATATATAATAGAGGTCTATTCATAAAAAATATATACATTTTTCTTTTATAAAAACTTAAATTAACCACCTCCCATCCGCGCCATAGCCGAATGACGGCTACAGCGCGGCTCTAAAATGCCGGGAGGACGTCTATAGACATCCTCCCATTTGGCTCGTGCCGCCGCACACTGCGGGAGCGTGCCTGCAGGTCGGGCGGACCCAATGTCCACCGGAGACCCGCGATCTCCTTTTAGAGAGAAGGAACGGGGAACCACCAAAGTAAACACGGCGGTTCCCCGTTCTGTGAGGGGGGGCATGACAGATCTACTGATCCCTGTCACTGGGATCAGTTAGATCTGTCATGCCCCTGTCAACCCCGCCCCCCCACAGTTAGAACACACCCAGGAAATATTGTTAACCCGTTCACTGACCCCTGCAGGTTAACCCCTTCACTGCCAATGACATTTATACAGTAATCAGTGGACATTTAAATTTCTGATCGCTGTATAAATGTCATTGGTCCCAAAAAAGTGTCAAAAACGTACGACATGTCCGCCCCGATATCGCAGTACCGATAAAAATTGCAGATCGCCGCCATTACCAGTAAAAAAAAAAAAAATAATAAAAACGCCATAAATCAATGTCCATAGTTTGTAGGCGCTATAACTTTTGCGCAACCCAATCAATAAACGCAGATTGCGATTTTTTTTTTTTACCAAAAATATGTAGAAGAATATATATCGGCCAAAACTGATGAATAAATTAGTTTTTTTATTTTTGGATATTTATTATAGCAAAAAGTAAAAAATATTGTTCTTTTTTCAAAATTGTCGCTCTTTTTTTGTTTATAGCGGCGATCAGAAATGACGCAGAGGGGATCAAATACCACCAAAAGAAAGCTCTATTTGTGGGAAAAAAAGGACGCAAATTTTATTTGGGTACAAAGTCGCACGACCGCGCAATTGTCATTCAAAGAACGACAGCGCTGAAAACTGAAAATTGGTCTGGGCAGGAGGGGGGTTTAAGTGCCCAGTAAGGAAGTGGTTAATAAAAATAAATTTACATCGCTAATCATTCAGCGAATTTGCATGCACATTCGTTCTATGACTATGAGCAAAAACAAATGTTCTTTAGGCTATTTTCATTTCCGAACAAATGTTCTTTTATTAGAGCAATAGTAAAGTACCACACTAGGGCCACTAGATGGAGCTAAGGAGAAGAGGAAACATGTTTCTTTGTGACAATGTAACAATTCTACGAAACGCTAGAGGGAATTAGCAAAAAAAAAAGGATCCGGTGGTTTCTTCTAGCGTGCTCTAGAATTGTTATATTGTATTGCTTGTTAGAAAGATTTCCTTTTCTGACCCTACAGTTACTAATTGTTTCATGTATTTGCTCATGTACTCTAACATTCTTTAGACTTGTTACATTGGAGCTCTTGCTAAAAGACATGTATTTCCTTTGCTCCTCAGCTCCATCTATTGGCCATATTGCAGTATTTTACAACGGGCCTTTAATAAGGTTTGTATTTACACAGGCATGAGGGAATTAGCAAAAAAAAAGTATTTAATAGTTCCACTCTAGAATTTTTACATTGTATCACTAGTTAGAAATACGTATGCATTTCCTTTTCTGCCCCTATGGTTACTAAAATTTAAATGTATTTGCTCCTTCTGTTCTCTCTAGCATTCTCTAGACTTGTTATATTGGATCTTTTGCCAGAAAATATGTATTTCCTATGCTCCTCAGCTCCATCTAGTGGCCATCCGTCCAGGAAATCTGCATGCACATTCATTCTGTGACAATCTGAGCAGAAATAAAGGTTCTTTAGGCTATTTTTATTTCTAAACAAATGTTCTTTTATTATGGGCAGTAGTAAAATGCCACATTATGGCCACTAGATGGAGCTAAGGAGAATAGCGAAGACATACCTCTTTGTAACAAGAGATACTATGTAACAATTCTAGAGAATGCTAGAGGGATTTAATATTGGTTCCTTCTAGCCTGCTCTACAATTGTTACACTGTATCCCTTGTTAGAAAGACTTATGTATTTCCTTTCCCACCTCTAAGGTTACTAATGGTTACATGCATTTGCTCATTCCCTTTAGCATTCTCTAGACCTGTTACCTTGGAACTTTTTCTAGAAGAAATGTATTTCCTATGCTCCTCAGCTCCATCTAGTTGCCCATAATAAAGTTTCATGCACACAGGCATATTAAAATACTTCTAAATAATGTGGATCTTTTTGCATAAAAAATGCTAATTTTGGTATGTAATTACATGTGCTTTGTATATTTATATGTGTAAAGGTATTTTATTGGCTAGGATATTTATTTATTGTGGCCACTGGAGGTAATGTATGTTCATGCACACGTTTATGCGTGTAAACCATGCCAATGAGCTCCCCTCCGCATGCACATTCATTCTTTGCCAATTTTGGCAAAATACAAACACTCAAGAGCAGGGATATGCAATTAGCGGACCTCCAGCTGTTGCAGAACTACAAGTCCCATGAGGCATAGCAAGACTCTGACAGCCACAAGCATGACACCCAGAGGCAGAGGCATTATGGGATTTGTAGTTTTGCAACAGCTGGAGGTCCGCTAATTGCATATCCATGCTCTATAGGTTATTTTCACTTCTGAACAAATGTTCTTGTATTATGGGCAATAGTAAAATACTGCACTATGGCCACTAGATGGAACTAAGGAGCATAGGAAACATAACAAAAAATTCAAGGTAACAATTCTGGTTTTCTAAGGCCTTAGATGCAACAACAGATTCAAGGTAACAATTCTAGAGAAGGAATTATTAAAATGGACTTAGCAAATAAATGTAACAAGTGGTTCTTTTAAGCATGCTCTAGAATTGTTACATTGTATCTCTGATCAAAAAGACATGTGTTTTTTCTCCACCCCCCCCCCCTTTGGTTACCAATGGTTACATTTATTTGCTAATTCCCTCTAGTGTTCCCTAGAATTGTTACGTTGTATTTCTTGTTAAAAAGACAAATGTACCCAGATTTTCTCCATGTTTTCCTGGCATCCAATCAAGACCGGAAAAGAAACGGAGTACTTATTGCTATCCACAAAAAAATAGAATTTCTACACCTAGAGACAATATCTGACCCCAATGGTAGATACCTAATCTTAATCTGCAAAATCCACTCCATTGAACACACCATCGTATGCCTCTATGCACCAAACTCTCATCAGCTACGCTTTCTGAATAGAATAATGGAAATCATCATGAAACATAGGAAAGGATCTCTCATCCTAGGAGGGGACTTTAATATAATACCGGACCACCTTATGGATACCTCCAACCCTACAACCAGGCGGCAATCACCAATAGCAGACTTCCTAAAGACTCACGACCTTTATGATGTCTGGCATTGTCTTCACACAACAGAAAAAGACTATTCCTTTTTTTTCACCTCCCCACAACTCCTACTCCCACATTGACTATTTCTTGGTAGACAAATGGACATTGCAGAAAATCCCTAAGGCGGATATTGATATCATTACGTGGTCGGACCATGCCCCAATTAATATAGAAATGACACTTCGACAACACCCATATATGACTAGACTCTGGAGAGCAAATGCTCGCATCCTACAGATTTCACCCCACGCGGACCAACTATCAAAAAACCTAACAGACTTTTTCCAAGATAACCAACACTCGGTGGATCAAATATCTACACTGTGGATGGCTCATAAAGCCTATATGAGAGGAATGATCATACAACAATGCGCTATTGCTAAAAGGAGGAGCAGTCGGCGTCTAGACGAGCTCATGGAGGCCATAAAAGATATAGATTCTCAAAACAAACAACATCCTACCCATAACCTCGGAATAAAAATTCTAGCCCTCAGACAAGAACTTAGAGCCCTCCTTTTGGAGTCCCAAGAGAAAGTGTACCGCAGATTTAAGGCCAAACATTACTCGACGGCTAATAAAGCAGGGAAAGCTATGGCTCAAAAGATTCGAGGGCAGCGAATAAAGAGCAAAATTTCATATATCATCCACCCTATTACCAAGCAAAAAATAATCAATCCACAAGACATAGCAGACGCATTTAGTACCTACTACGAACAATTATACAATTTAAATGATGATAGCCATACACCCCAACCTACGCAAGAGCTGATCTCCAAATTCCTATCTACTCTCAACCTTCCGAAGCTCAATGAAGCTCAGATAGAGGAACTAAATATGCCATTTTCTACCACGGAGATATTGCAGGCCATCCAATCCTTACCCCCTGGCAAAACACCGGGTCCAGATGGACTCCCGGGAGAATACTTTAAACAATTTAAGGATATCCTGAACCCCTACCTCCAGAGACTATTTAATGATGCTGTCTCCTCCTCCAATCTACCGTCTGAAATGTTGTCTGCTGTCATAATTACCCTTCCAAAACCAGGTAAAACACCATATGTGCCACAAAACTTCAGACCCATATCGCTGCTTAATGTGGACACTAAACTGTACGTAAAAATTATAGCCACTAGAATTGCTAAATTTCTCCCTGCCCTAATAAACCAGGACCAAACAGGTTTTGTGCAAGGAAGACAGTCGTCAGACGCAACACGCAGGCTAATTAACCTGATTCATGAAGCAAACATGAGTGGAACGCCTTCTCTGCTCTTGACTCTAGATGCAGAGAAGGCGTTCGAATGGGTACACTGGGGATACATGAGGGAAGTTCTCCTCAAATTTGGATTTAGTGGTTTCATATTATCAGCTATCTTAACCCTATATTCAGCCCCCTCTGCCAGAGTATTTACAGGTGGAATGCTATCCTCCCCATTTAATATTACTAATGGCACTCGCCAGGGATGTCCCCTTTCCCCCTTAATCTTCAATCTCTCTATTGAACCCCTAGCTGAAAGCATATGAAATTCCCCGCAAATCCAAGGCCTTCAAGTGGGAAATCATAACCACAGGATCAGTCTCTTCGCAGACGATATTATTTTAATTCTATCAGACCCCCACCAATCCCTAGCCACAGCAAACTCTCTTTTACAACACTTTGGTAACTTTTCATATTACAAAGCCAACCCTACAAAATCACACATCATAGAGTTAGGAATCAACGCGGTCTGCAAAAATATTCTCATGTCTCAATACCCATTCAAATGGGCGGACAGAAGTATTGAATACCTGGGAATAAAACTCACGAACAAAACTAAACACCTATTCACTGAAAATTACCTCCAATATAGATTAAAATTTAACAACTCACTACAGAATCTAAATAAGCACAAATTTTCCTGGTTAGGTCCCTTAGCAGCATTTAAGATGACCACTCTTCCTCAGCTTCTCTACCTCTTTCGCACCCTACCAATCCCCATCCCTAAAAAATACCTAACGTCCCTCCAATCCTCCTTCCAAAGCTATATTTGGGCAGGGAAAAAACCCACAGTAGCAAAAAGTAGACTGGTCAAACATAAGACCGCTGGAGGTTCCGGTCTGGTTGACATCACAGACTACTATATAGCATGCATATTGGCTCAAACGAGAGAATGGTTTCAAACACCACCTACAACCAGGTGGGGAGAAATAGAAAAAAATTCCATCCCGGGAAAAACCTTAAAAACTGGCTATATAGCCTTACGCCTTCAGATAAACCAACTATCAGTATGCCACCTACAATCTTAGCGACGGTCAAGGCGTTACACATACTTACGGCCACTAAGTGGAATAACATTCCAACAATGCCCATCCAGACCCCTATAGAGGCACTTAAACTCCTAGTACCTTTTATACCCAAAGGCACAGGACAAAACCCTATACATATTACAGATTTGATGACCGGGAACACAATTAAATCCCGAACAACACTAGAATCAGAACTTAATATATCATTCGACTCACAGTTCCAATATCTACAGATAGCCCACTGTTTAACGAATAACTCCCACCTATGAATCTCTATTCCCTTGAAAGCATCTAAGTACTATTCTCATAGATCTAATGGGAAACAGGGCATATCTATATTTTATAATCTGTTACAAGAGAAAACAGACCCTATATCAAGCACACAATGGGAAAAAGACCTAGGCAAATCATATTCGAGTACAGAATGGCAACAGGCACTCACATCCACATATTCTGCAACCAAACCCCCTACACCTGTTGGAGACAATGCGGTCTTACAGGCTCTCTGTTTCACATTCTATGGGAATGCCCAAAACTCAATAATATGTGGATGGGAATATTTGAGATCTTATCCCAAATGACCAGGATATCAATTTTACCCTCTCCAGAACTGGCACTGCTAAATTTGAACATTCGCAAACTCCCACTACGGTATAGGAAAACCACAACACATATACTGTTAGCTACTAGGCAAGCAATAGTTAAGAAATGTAGCCTCCCCACGATTTTGGAAATCATAGCAGCAGTGCAACTGCACTGCGACTATGAGCTTATGATGTCCACTATCGATCATTCAAACATCAAAACTACCCTTATGTGGAGCCTTTGGATACAATGTTATGAAACCCATGTCAGACACTAGGCTGATAGTATTCATTGAGTCTAGGATACATGTGTACTTTTATCTTTTATCTTTCTCTCTTCTCCTCTCTCTTTCCTCTCCTTTCTCTTCATCTATCCTTCTAAAGTTAACAAATGAAAGTAACAGAATCTACACCATTTGAGGGTACTCACATAGTAACAGGAAACGTAGCAATGTTACTAACAAATGCCAGGGTACTAATAGACAGGGGAGGGCTGGCAGCCGTAGGCCTGGGGGGCAAGTCCAGTCAAGTGGCCCATTGAACCACCGAATCAGCTCACCATCCATGCCCACCCAATGGGCCTAGCGGGATCCATGGTAGGGCACCCCCCCTTTGCCTGCAGTTAGTTGGTGGCTGGGCCCTATTTCCTTGCTCCACAAGAAAAAAAAGTGTGAGTGGGCAGCAGCCATCGGCCATTTTAAATGTAAGTTAGAGTGGCCTGGGGGGCAATTGCCACCCTACCCCCTGGGCCAGCCCTCCCCTGCTAATAGACGTGTATTTGAGAGCCTGGCGGGGCGAGCTCCCCCCCTCTGTCGCAGCAGGTTCCCATTAGGGACGTCAGACCGGGGAGACAGTCCTGCGAGAGCAACCGTCCATATTCACCTATGACAATGTCTAACCAAATTAAAGATATCTAGGTAACTTGTGAACCCTGATGTGAAAGATTAACTGTCATTCTTTTGTTACATGTACGCTCTATGATAGGTTGTAATAGACAACACTGGAATGTATACTGTTACTCCAACAAGTTGCTACAGATTGTTTTATTGCTAACAACTACTGTCTATGTATTGACTGCTTTTTCAATAAAAATTATTGAAACAAAAAGACAAATGTATTTACCTTCTCGTCCCTTTGGTTACCAATGGTTACACTAATTTGCAAATGCCCTCTAGCATTCTTTGTAATTGTTACATTGTATCTCTTGTTTAACCACTTGCCGACCAGTCGCCGTCGTTTTACGTCACTCGCGGGAACGTGTGGCATGGGCGCGCGCTCACTGGATAGCAGGGGAGCCAATCAGCGGGTGGGGCAGACTCGATGTCCGCCAGCCAACCGCGATCGCTCCCGAAACAGGCAGAACGGGGATCTGTGAGTGTAAACAAAGCAGATCCCCGTTCTCTCAGGGAAGTTGAGTGAGATTGTCTTTTCCCAGTGATCGGGAACAGCGATCTCTCTCCTCCCCCTGGCAGCCCATCCCCCATACAGATAGAAACACCACAGAGGGAACACATTTAACCCCTTGATTTACCCCTTCCCTGCTATTTATACAGTAACTGGTTCCAAAAAAGGGTCAAAAGTGTCCGATCTGTCCGTCGCAATGTCGAAGTCCCGGTAAAAATCACAGATCGCCGCCATTACTGGTAAAAAAAAATAATAATAATAAAAATGCCATAAATCTATTCCCATAGTTTGTAGACGCTATAATTTTTGCACAAACCAATCACTATACACTTATTGGGATTTTTTTTTTTTACCAAAAATATGTAGAAGAATAAATATCGGCCTAAGCTGATGAAGAAATTTTGCATTTTTTTTTAACATTTCTTTTGGATATGTATTATAGCAAAAAGTAAAAAATATTGTTTTTTTTTTCAAAATTGTTGCTCTTTTTTTGTTTATAGCTCGAAAAATAAAAACCCCAGAGGGGATCAAATACCCCCAAAAGAAAGCTCTATTTGTAGGGAAAAAGGATGTCAATTTTGTTAGGGTGCAACATCGCACGATAAAAACCGCAGATCACCGCCATTTCCAGTAAAAAAATAAAAACCTCTCATCATCCGTAAACGCAGCAAATTTTGCGCAAACCAATCAATGAATCCCAATTGCGATTTTTTTTTTTAACCAAAAATATGAGGAAGAATATAAATTGGCCGATGAAAAAAACATGTTTTTTTTATTTATTTTTTTTGGATTTGTATTTTTGCAAAAAGTGAGAAATTTGGTTTTTTTTTGCAAAATTGTCGCTCTTTTTTTGTTTATAGCGGTGATCAGAAATGACGCAGAGGCGATCAAATACCACCAAAAGAAAGCTCTATTTGTGGGGAAAAAAGGACGCAAATTTAGTTTGGGTGCAACGTCGCACGACCGCGCAATTGTCAGTTAAAGCGGCGCAGTGCCGAATCACAAAAATTGCTCTGGTCAGGAAGGGGGAAAACCTTCCAGGGCTGAACAAAAAAAGTGTGACAATTTTTTTTACTTTTTGCTATAATACATTTCCAAAAAAAAATATATATATATATAAAAAACAAACGTATTCCTCATCCTTAGGCCAAAATATATTCTTCTACATATTTTTGGTAAATAAAATTGCAAAAAGTGTTTATTGTTTGGTTTATGCAAAAAATATAGCGTCTTCAAACTATAAGAATTGATTTATGGCCTTTTTATTATTATTTTTTTTTTACTGGTAATGGCGGCGATCTGTGATTTTTATCAGGTCAGGACTGCGATATTGCAGCAGACATATCGGACATTTTTGACACTTTTTTGGGACCATTGACATTTATACAGCGATCAGATCTAAAAATAGCCACTGATTACTGTATAAATGTCACTGGCAGGGAAGGAGTTAACTTGCAGGGGGCAATCAAGGGGTTAACTGTGTTCCCTCACTGTGTTCTAACTGTGGGGGGGGGGGGGCTGGGCTGCCAGGGGCATGACAGATCTAACTGATCTCGATCACAGGGATCAGTAGATCTCTATCATGCCGCCGGACAGAATGGGAAACCGCCGTGTTTACATCGGCGGTTCCTTGTTCTTCCTCTGTAGTAGGCGATTGCGGGTTGCCAGTGGACATTGAGTCCGCCTGACCCACAGCCACCCTCACTGAGCGTGCGACGGGCCTGAGAGTTTGCCACAGGCAGCGCACCCCCGCTCGCAAACTGTGGCTGCGCAAATAACCATTTATATATGGCGATTTGCGCAGCGGAGCCACATTGGCTCAGTAAATGTACTGGAGGCGGTCGGCAAGTGGTTAAAAAGACATATGTATTTCCTTTCCCATCCATTTGGTTACCAGTGGTTACATTTACTTGATAATTCCCTCTAGCGTTCTCTAGCATGGTTACATTGTATCTCTTGTTAAACAGACATATGTATTTCCTATTCTCCTCAGCTCCATCTAGTGGTCATATTGCAGTATTTTACTTTAGCCCATAATAAGGCTTCAGGCACACAGGCTTGTTAAAATGCTTCTCTATACGCTGGATCTTTCTGGCAGAAAAATCCAGCATAAAAAATGCTACAAGCGTTTACTGGTGCATGGCCCTCGTACGAATGTAAAAAATTTTTTCTAGTTACTGGAATTAATTAATATGTGTAAAATATGCATTTGATGAATAGCCACGCAAATATTGTATGATGTAAAGAAATAGCAACTACTAACATTTTATTCTCCAGGGCCTCTGCCTTCAGAAAAGATAGAAATGGGTGTGTAAATTATGCCAGAAAGCACACAAAAAAAATCTGCATTTTTTGATAGAAATACCTTTAAGCAATTCTATCTTTTCTAAAGGCAGAGGTTCAGAAGAATAAAACGGCGGTAGTTGCAATTTTTTTTTTATGTCACACAATATTTGAGCAGCTATTTATCAAACGCATATTTTCAGGAAAAAAAAAATAATTGAGTTTTAATTCACAGAAACAATATTAGACCTATTTTTTTTTGTAAAATATAAAAGATGCAGAAAGAGGTTGCATTGAGTAAATAGATACCAAACATGTCAAGTTTTAAAATTGTGCACTTTGAGAAATTGAGAAACTATTTTACCCAAAATTGTAAATGGGCAATGCTTTAAAGACGTTTACAGGCCCTAGAATCATTGATCTCACTCTGCAGAATATGGCCTGGTTACACACGAGTGCTTACATTGAGGTATATGAGGCGGTGATTGGCTCCATTTTCTTTTTTTTTTATTATGATTATCATTGTTTTTACATGTTTTACCTTTTTTTTTCCTTATTTAACTTCATTTATATTAAAAGGGGGCTAACAAGCCCAATATACAGGGCCTGGACAAGGGGTGGGTGGGAGGGAATGTTGCCCTGGGCGCAATGGTTTACTGTAGGTATGGAGGCTCCTTGCTCCTGTTACAAGGAGTAGTAACAGCAGTACCTTTGCCCTGGGTGCTGGTTGACCATATCCCATCACTGCCCCTATGTGGTAGCATTGGGCTGGTGGAAGGTTCTCTTTATGGAGATATCGGGGAGGGGGGGGGGGGCTATTAGACCTTCGATTATACAATTTTGGTGATCCTGTGCCAATTGTAGGCTCAGTCTCCTGTTCTTAGCTGACAGGAATGGCACCTGGTGTGGTCTTCTGCTGCTGTAGCCCATCTGCTTCAAAGTTCAATATGTTGGTCATTCAGAGATGGTATTCTGCATACCTTGGGTGTAACAAGGGGTTATTTGAGTTATTGTTGCCTTTGTATTATCTGAAACCAGTCTGCCCATTCTCCTCTGACATCAACAAGGCATTTTCCGCCACACAACTGCTGCTCACTGGATATTTTCTGTTTTTCCCACCATTCTCTGTAAACCCAAGAGATGGTTGTGTGTGAAAATCCCAGAAATACTCAGAGCAGTCCGTCTGGCACCAACAACCATGTCACCTTCAAAGTCACTTAAAGTGATAGTAAACCCTCCTATCATTTTCAGCCAAGGAAGCTGCCATCTTGGCCTCTGTTTAATATACAACTCTCATGATGCTGTACATGTGATCAGCTATGACACCAGCCATTGGATGGTCTGACAGTTTGGTTTAGCGCACAACCAATGGGAGTGTTACATTTCCGGCACGTGCCAGAAATGTAACTGATTTTTAACCTGTTAAATGCATGGGTTTACTACCGCTTTAAATCCCCTTTCTTCCCCATTCTGGTGCTCGGTTTGAACTTCAGCAAGTCGTCTTCACCACGTTTAAATGCCTAAATGCAAATGTGATTGGCTGATTAGCACTTTGTGTTACCAAGCATAATTGAACAGGTGTACCTAATAAAGTGGCCGGTGAGTGTATACGGGTGCTTGGTAGAGTGATACGTTGGCAGTATACACAGGGACCCCTTTTCAGGAAGTTGCCTGCCTGTGCCCTCTTTATATACTCAGTTATTCCGGAGGTCCCAGAAGATTCCTCCACGGCTCTCATCAGTGTTCAGTCCTCGTAGCAGTCACTTTCCCAGGCACGGTGGGTGGTTCTGGAGTGCACTGAATAGAATTCCTATTAACAATGGGCAAACATTTATTTAATCATTACAAAGCGACTACAGACCAGCGCCGGTCGGCATATTGATCCCCTGTTGTCATATCTCAAATCCATTTGAACGCTTCAACTTAATTAGGATTCTGTATAAAAAAATCAATATGCACACTTAGGAGTTTATTTACTTATTAAAAAAAAAAAAGCTGGAAATTAGCAACTCATCCAGTAAAAGTGCGCATCCATTTTGTTCTTTGTGAATAGGTGAAAAAAAAAAGAATGTTATTGTGCCATTTCCTGAGCTGGTCGAATGTTTTTCGTTTTAAAGTGTAAAATACTGCATTTGGACACTATATGGTGCTAGAAAATTCCTAGGATGCTTAGCGACTCATTGCCGGTATTTTCCATTCTACCTTGATGAAAAACATTCAACTAGCTGTGTGACAGGGGTAGAGAACCTGCGGCTCTCCAGCTGTTGTAGAACTACATTTCCCATCATGCTTCTGGGAGTAATTGTATCCAGCAGCCTTGCAATGCATCATGGGGAATGTAGTTCTACAACAGCTGGAGAGCCGCAGGTTGCCTACCCCTAGCACAAGCAATGGACTAATAACATTTTTATATTCTTGCCCCATTTGAATTTGAAAAAAATGTACCTGCACTTTCACTGCTATTCAAATTAAAAAAACAACAAATGTGCCCCTAAGCGAGTAATTCACTCCCATCCACAAGTCCTGGCCGTTTTTTATTGCCTCTCATGTGCCCATTTTACTCACCAGGGTAAAAAAGAGTCGCTGGTATCTTTCTCATACTTTGGAATGTCCTGGGAAACCTTATGCCATAACCTATGCTATGTACAGCACCCTGCCGGCCCCTCCTGTCAGCCACGATCTGCCTGCATTGCATAGAGAAACACAGAGACCTTGTGAAGATTTCAACGAGACTAAAATAAGGTATTTATTAAGAATGGAAATGTTTTCACTAGCTTGTTGATGAGAAGGGAGGGTGGAACCAGAGACAGTAAAATATAATTAATATGATTTAGTATAATATAATTAAACTTTAGCTTTAACCGATATGCCAGCAATGCCTTATGGATAGACAAAGCTGTAATACCCACACTTATAAAAATATGTATTCCTCATTTCAGGGCTGCATTTGCACGGGCATTTAGCCATTCTGTAACAATGTCTCTTGTACCCCCCAAAAAATGGGGGGTTGACTTGAGTTCAACTTTAAGTCCTATTGTTTACAGAGCTCAATTACTCAAGCTGAATTTTAAACACAGTAACTCCTTTTTCATCCTGTTCTCTCTGCACAGCTCCATCCGAGGTTTCAATCAGAGACACTCTGCAACGAAGTCTCTTGTACCCAAAAAAAATACCTACCTATATTTTGGTGGCTGGGGGGCTGGCTTGAGTCTCGCCTCTTGCTGTTTACATAGTTCAATTACTCAAGCTGACATTTACACAGAGTAACTCCTCCTTTTCTATCCTTTTCCTTTGCACAGCTCCATCCGAGGTGTCAATCAGAGACGCTCTGTAATAAAGTCTCTTGTACCCCTAAAGAATACCTATTTTTGGGGGTTGGTTGGTTGGCTTGGGCTTGACTCTTGGTGTTTATGTAGCTCATATACTCAAGATGACATTTACAGAGTATCTCCTCCTCTTCTATCCTTTTCCTTTGCACAGCTCCATCTTTTCCATCCATGATTTCAATCAGAGAGACTCTTTAACAAAGTCTCTCGTACCCAAAAAGAAAAAAAAAACTATTTTTGAGGGTTGGTGGGCTGGTTTGAGCTCAGCTTTAACTCTTGCTGTTTACATAGCTCAATTACTCAAGCTGAAATCTACACACAGTAACTCCTCCTCCTCCATCCATTTTCTTTGCACAGCTCCATCCAAAGTTTCAGTCAGAGACACTCTGTCACAAAGTCTCTTGTACCCAAAAAAAACCTACCTATTTTTGGGGGGGGGTTGGTGGGCTGGCTTGAGCTTGACTCTAGTTGTTTACATAGCTCAATTACTCAAGCTGAACCTTACCCACAGGAACTCCTCCTGTTCTATCCTTTTCCTTTTCTGCTCCATCCAAGGTGTCAATTAGAGAAGCTCTGTAACAAAGTTTCTTGCACCAAAAAAAAAAAATATTCATTTTTTAGGGGTTGGTGGGCTGACTCAAGCTCAACTCTAGTTGTTTACATAGCTCAATTACGCAAGCTGAAATTTACACACACATTAACTCCTCCTCTTCTAGCCTATTCCTTTGCACAGCTCCATTCAAAGTTTTAATCAGAGACACTCTGTAACAAAGTCTCTTGTACCCCCAAAAAAACCTACCTATTTTTGGGGGTTGGTGGGCTGGCTTGAGCTTGACTCTAGTTGTTTACATAGCTAAAATACTCAAGCGGAACCTTACCCACAGGAACTCCTCCTGTTCTATCCTTTTCCTTTTACAGCTCCATCCAAGGTGTCAATTAGAGACGCTCTGTAACAAAGTCTCTTGTACCCAAAAAAACCTACCTATTTTTTGGGGGTTGGTGTGCTGGCTTGAGCTTGACTCTAGTTGTTTATATAGCTCAATTACTCAAGCTGAACCTTACACACAGTAACTCCTCCTCTTCCATCCTTTCTCTCTGCACAGCTCCATTCGAGGTGTCGATCAGAGACAGGGTGTCTGAAAGGAAACCACGACTGCCACGCTCTCTTAATATAACACATAGGGCTCTGGGAATCCCTTCTCATTTGTTAAAGAGGAAGTACACCCTGGTGGGTTTTACTTCCTCTATGTTACCCTGCAATGCAAAAGTATAATAGGCTAGTATGCATTGCATATTATGTGACACTTACCTGCATTGGAAGCCCGCGATGTCCCTGCTCCAGGCTGCATCCATCTTCTGCCCCTCTTCCTTCTGGGGCCGCGATCTCCGACTCTGTGACTGGCTGGTGTCGTGTGACGTCACTCCCGCGCATGCGCGTGGGAGCCGCTAATCGCGGCGCAATCTCAGTGAAGAAATGGTGCGTTGGCTGTTTCTTCGCTGGGCATGTACCCGATGACGTGGGCACATGCGCGTACACTGTATATCTCCTAAACTGTGCAGGTTTGGGAGATATGCAGTGCACCTACAGGTAAGCCTTATTCTAGGCTTACCTGTAGGTTAAAGTGGTTGTCGTGGGTTGACAACCACTTTAAATGGTAATTCATATTGTTAAAGAACCAATAAATTAATATTGACCTAAAACCTTTATAGCATTCCTAAAACTCTGGCTGGTGTGCCCCCAGCCTTGTGTGACCTTTATCATCACCATCTCAAGCCTCTATGGTTCCTAATTCACATGGTCAAGTGTCCTGAGATACAGAAATACTTTCCAAATTTGCCAGGAAGAGCAATAAGATCCTTGATAATCTAAACTGCATGTGGTAAGCCATATCTCTATAAAAAAAGTCTCTTCTACCAAAAAAAAACAAAAAAACTCCTTATTAGCATTTTTCAGGGGGAAGAGGGGGCTTGAGTTTGACTTTAACTCTTGTTGTTTACATAGCTCAATTACTCCAGCTGAAATTCACACAACATGCAGTAACTCCTCCTCTTCCTTCCTTACCCTCTGCACAGCTCTATCCGAGGCTTCAATTAGAGACAGATAGTCTGAAAGAAGACCACCACTGCCACTCTCTCTTAAGATAACCTACAGGGCTCTGGGAATCATTTGTTATTTAGAACATGTTTATTTGTAAAACAAAAATGGTAATAATAGTGTTACAGAGCCATATACTGCAAATAAAAAAAAGGACTTAAAACTTTTGTAGTTTCCCTAGCTGATGTGCTCCTAGCCTTCCATAACCTTTATAATGACCTCCTCTGGCCTTCGCTATGGTTCCTACCACACATGGTCTAGTGCCGAGATGCAGAAACACTTTCCACCTTCACCAGGGAGAGGAATAAGATCCGGAATTATCTAAACTGCGTGTTGTAAGCCATTTCACTATAACAAAGTATACTATCTTCTACCCTAAAAAAACTCTGCCTATCAGCATTTTATTTGGGGAGGGGATTTGCGTTCGGCTTTAACTATTGTTGTTTACATAGCTCAATACCTCAAGTTGAAGTTTACACACAGTCATTTCTCCTCTTCCATCCTTTCCCTGAGCACAGCTCGATCCGAGGTTTCAATGAGAGAATATGGGGTTTATTTACTAAAGCTACAGAGGGCAAAATTAGTCACAATTCTGCAGAGAAGCCAATCAGCTTCCAGGTATTATTGCTAAAGCTTAATTAACCACTTACAGGTCGCCCACCATCAAATGATGGAGGGACGGTGCGGCTCTCATTCTGGTTGGACCTCATATGACCGAACAGCCACTCCTGCATGCCCACGGGGGGGGGGGGGGCCGCAGTGCGGCAATCACAGCCACGCCGTGTTGCTAGGACACAGTGCGACCCCGATTTTTGTGAAGAGCGGCTAACGCGGCTCTTAAACCATGTGATCAGCTGTGTCCAATCACAGCCGGTCACATGTAAATACAATATGTGCAAAAAGGAGGAAGAATTATTGCACTACCCAAAACAATTTAAACCAAAAAAAAGAGAAAGAAAAAATAGCTGCTAGCATGACAATCTTCCCAAACTGTAAAAGTGAAACATGTATATCAATTGTGCAGCGCTTATCAAACCATTAAAATATTGATCCGTGACAGACAAATCACAATAAGTGAAATGCTTCCGTGAGGAAACCAAGTAAAAAGTTCAAATGCAGTCTCTCTGTTAAAAATCAAATATCAATGTGTAGAATATTTCGTGAAGGGAAAATAAAAGTGACAGAAGATTCAAATACAGTCTCTCAACTATCGTAGAGAAAGGGTGTATATAGATAGCACTCCAAACTCCTGTAATGCATCCGCATGCTCTGTGAGCCTTCACCCGATCAGGATAAGGTACTCTTAACAGAAATGGTAGGGTATGTGCGCATGGGCGTCCGCAGGTAGGGGCAAGGGGGGGGGCAATTGCCCCCCCTGGAATCAGGGATGGGATTGGGGGTTCCACTAGGTCCTTATCCTCTTTTGCCATGTCCACAGTCTCTGACCATCTCCTGTAATATGTCTGCAGTCTCTGACCATCTCTTCTACTATGTCTGCAGTCTCTGACCATCTCCTGTACCATGCCTGCAGTCTCTGACCATCTCCTGTACCATGCCTGCAGTCTCTGACCATCTCCTGTACCATGCCTGCAGTCTCTGACCATCTCCTGTACTATGTCTGCAGTCTCTGACCATCTCTTGTACTATGTCCGCAGTCTCTGACCATCTCCTGTACTATGTCCCCAGTCTCTGACCATCTCCTGTACTATGTTTGCAGTCTCTGACCATCTCCTTTACTATGTCTGCAGTCTCTGACCGTGATAATGTGATAATGACATTGTCGAAAAGGAGCAGAGCATGGATGACCTTAAAATGATGCCCCCCTGAAAAAAGTTCTGCGGACGCCCATGTAATGTGCGCATGAGATTGTAATCATCAAGGGTACTTCCAATGGACTTCAATACACAAATATTGGCACTTCCACACAGGACCCCATCCACTAAGCGGATTGCTTTCCAGGACCGTATATGCATATAATCCAGGGAGTTCCAAAACCAAAGAAGCGGATCCAGAATGTGGTCACAGTGAACCTCAGTAAAAGTAAAAATTGCTACATAGTGTAATTCTGTTAACCAGGAAAAATGTATTAAAAGAATCACAATTACATGATTAAAATGAGTCACAAGCGATATGGAAATTCCAATCTGAATAGATAAAAGCGCGATGCTAAACGAGCAGGCCTGCCTCGCTCGACGCGTTTCGTCCGCCAGGACTTCAACAGGGGTATGGGCGACCTACTCTCATCGCACTGTATTTATAAATAACAATGACCACTTAACATGGGGGCACCGCCTAAACTCCTCCCACGGCGTGAGCTCCAAGCCTCACTAGATGTTTAAAAATTTATACGAAAAATAAATATACAGAGGTACCTGGTGTTGAATCCCACTAGAACTATCTCTGTAAACCCCCAGGCTTTATGTCTTCCTGGCCAACTTGGCGCGAGAAAGAGAACCGACCAGAACTTCACAGATCATTTGCGGGAAACGTATCGACCATCCACCTGGTGAAGACCTCTTTCCACCTTGGCAATATCCATTTATTCTGGCAACTCCCGAATTGTGTCTTGCTCTGCTGTGTCCTCATCTGGACCATTCCTAGAGGTGGTGTCCCTGACTCCTGGAGTCTCCCTATATAATCAAGCGTTACTTATTACATCTACCATCCTGTAAGTGCAATAATATAGTGGAGGATGTTACTAAAATATACACCTGGCGATTATCTACCCTGTTGCCTGTTTTGAACACATCAAGATTTGCACTAATTGCGCTCTGTTGCACGTTATTTCTTTGCACAATATCTATTTTGGACTATATATTTCTATTTCTTATTATATTTTTTTACATATATATATATGTTTATATTTGATGAATTTTGATTTTTAATTCTATGCACTAGCACTTTATAAGTACAGGGTGGGCAATTTATATGGATACACCTTAATAAAATGGGAATGGTTGGTGATATTAACTTCCTGTTTGTGGCACATTAGTATATGTGAGGGGGGAAACTTTTCAAGATGGGTGGTGACCATGGCGGCCATTTTGAAGTCGGCCATTTTGAATCCAACTTTTGTTTTTTCAATAGGAAGGGGGTCATATGTCACATCAAACTTATTGGGAATATCACAAGAAAAACAATGGTGTGCTTGGTTTTAACGTAACTTTATTATTTCATGAGTTATTTACAAGTTTCTGACCACTTATAAAATGTGTTCAATGTGCTGCCCATTGTGTTGGATTGTCAATGCAACCCTCTTCTCCCACTCTTCACACACTGATAGCAACACCGCAGGAGAAATGCTAGCACAGGCTTCCAGTATCCGTAGTTTCAGGTGCTGCACATCTCGTATCTTCACAGCATATGGTTTTACCAATAACGGGTGTGCTGCTCCTTCCAGGAGGTACCGCCATTCCTCCAAAGCCGACTTGATGGCCAGCAATTCCCTATCACTGGCATCATAGTTCCAGCAAGATGGTGCACCACCACATTATGGGTGTCAGGTCCGAGCATTCCTAGATGAACAGTTTCCTGGAAAGGGGATTGGTTGTCGTGGGCCAGTTGAATGGCCCCCAAAGTCTCCCAATGTGAGCCCCTTAGACTTTTATCTTTGGGGTCATCTGAAGGCAATTGTCTATGCTGTGAAGATATGTGATGTGCAGCACCTAAAAATACGGATACTGGAAGCTGTGCTAGCATTTCTCCTGCGGTGTTGCTATCAGTGTGTGAAGAGTGGGAGAAGAGGGTTGCATTGACAATCCAACACAATGGGCAGCACATTGAACACATTTTATAAGTGGTCAGAAACTTGTAAAAACACATGAAACAATAAAGTTACGTTAAAACCAAGCACACCATTGTTTTTCTTGTGAAATTCCCAATAAGTTTGATGTGTCACATGACCCTCTTCCTATTGAAAAAACAAAAGTTGGATTCAAAATGGCCGACTTCAAAATGGCCGCCATGGTCACCACCCATCTTGAAAAGTTTCCCCCCTCACATATACTAATGTGCCACAAATAGGAAGTTAATATCACCAACCATTCCCATTTTATTAAGGTGTATCCATATAAATGGCCCACCCTGTATAATACTTTTTGATTATTGAGTGAAGTTTGAATCATTTCACCTATTCTTTGTATCAGGTTGAGCGCTATGCTTTGGGTTATCTATAATTTGCACATTTGTCAGGAAGAAATTTAAGATTCTGAATAATCTTAACTACATGCAATAAGCCATATCTCTGTAACAAGATCTCTTCTACCAAAAAAACTCTGGCTATTAGCATTTTATCTGGGGGACGGAAAGGGGGTTTGAGTTCAACTTTAACTCCTGTTGTTTACAGAACTGGAATTTACTCTCGGTATTCCCTCCTCTTCCATCCTTTCCTCTGCACAGCTCCATCTGAGGTTTCTTTGTTTCAAATCTTTTTATTGAGAGAATTTTTCAAAAATACAGAGTGAGGTGTTCGTAAGAAACTAGAGGTCACTGTACTATAAAACTCATATTAAATACAGAGTATTATTTTGGCAAAAGGTTAACAAACAACAGTTAGACAATGGACATCATGAAAATGAGAATAACTCCTTGTACTTGACAGGAAGATGCTAAAGTCTATGAGCGGAGTAACAAAAATGCTAAGAGATGACCCCCAGGTAAGGGAGGTATCGTCAACCCCCCGGTCACCCCAATTGGGAGCAAACTGTGAACATGCATAGCTAATTAAAGCAATAACCTCTCCCAGAACTAAAGGAGCATAGATTGCCTGAACAGTCAGGACCTTTATATTACGGGCACTTTTCGGAGAGTCTTAAAATACCCCCCCTTACCAACCAATTAACTAGAAAGGGGCGACACCGCCCAACAAGTATACAGACCCTAGTGAAAAAAGATATTGAAAATAAAACAAGATAGGAAAAAAAATGAACATAGAGACATAGAAAAGAAGAGGAAGCATAAGACGGGAAGAAGGAAAGTAGACACCGCAGGGGCTAATCAAGGTAGCAGAAGAGGGGGGATCACCCCGGGATATTCAGGTAGTTCTTCCATGGGTCCCAGACTAAGTCGAATTTAGGGGAAGTATCGAGAATGTGGCTGGCCAGTTTTTCCTGGATCATAATCCAAGTCACTTTGCGTTTAGCTTCCGAGAAGGAAACAGACGGGCGTTTCCAAGACCTAGCAATTGTAATTTTGGCACCCATTAAGATGAATTGGACGAGTTTAAATAGAGGTTTTGGTTAGACCATCTGGTTTAGAATTGAGCAGGGCTATTTCTGGACATTGAGGTCCATCTGAGGTTTCAATCAGAGACTGAGTGTCAGAAAGGAGACCGCTCCTGCCATGCTGTCTTTAGATAACTTTCTACGTCCATTAGGGAGAGGAATGAGATCCTGAATAATCGAACCTGCGTGTAGTAAGCCATTTCTCTGTAACAAAGTCTCTGCTACCTAAAAAAAAAAACTCTGCCTATTAGCATTTTATTTGGGCAGGTCGAGAGGGGGCTTGAGTTCAGCTTTAGCTATTGTTGTTTACATAGCTCAATACCTCAAGTTGAAGTTTACGCGCAATCATTTCTCCTCTTCCATCCTTTCCCTGAGCACAGCTCCATCCGAGGTTTTAGAGACTGAGTGTCTGAAAGGAGACCGCTCCGGCCATGCTCTCTTTAGATAACTTTCTACGTCCGTTAGGGAGAGGAATGAGATCCTGAATAATCGAACCTGCGTGTAGTAAGCCATTTCTCTGTAACAAAGTCTCTGCTACCTAAAAAAAAAAAACTCTGCCTATTAGCATTTTATTTGGGGAGGTTGAGAGGGGGCTTGAGTTCAGCTTTAGCTATTGTTGTTTACATAGCTCAATACCTCAAGTTGCAGTTTACACAAAATCATTTCTCCTCTTCCATCCTTTCCCTGAGCACAGCTCCATCCGAGGTTTTAGAGACAGAGTGTCTGAAAGGAGACCGCTCCTGCCATGCTCTCTTTAGATAACCCATAGTGCTCCTGGAATTCTTTCTCATTAAAAAAAAATGATTAATTGTAAAACAAAAATTGTATTCATATTGTTACAGAGCCAAATAAATAAAATATTAAATATATTAACACATTGACTTAAAAACCTTTATAATTTCCATTAAATTCTAGATGATGTGCTCCTTGCCTTATGTGACCTTTTATCATGACCTCCTCCAGCCAGCTCTATGGTTCCTTCCTCACATGGTTTAGTGACGAGATGCAGAAATACTTTCCGCGCTCGCCAGGAAGAGGAATAAGATCCTGAATAATCTAAACTGCATGTAGTAAGCCATGTCATGTATTTAAAATAAGTCTTTAATCCCTCGATTGTCATCTGCAGCCCCCTCCTCCCCTCCACCTGATTATTAAACCCACGTATTAGGGCATTGTAGCGAGGATCGTGTACAGGCGGCGGGATGTAAATTGAACTTGCATCGTTCCCCGGATGATTTTCTATACCGAGAGGGTCTATAATGAAATCACATTGTGGATTGAATGCTGGAGTATTATCTGCAGATGTAATGAGAGGAGCATACCATTGTGACATCATAGGGTTAACCCACTTCCAATCTGCCGATTTAGCGGGAGGAAAAAAAAAGGGGATTTCATTTATATACACACCTAAATAATTGACTGAAGAGTAGCCGGTGATTAATTTCTGTCTATGGAATACGGCACACTCAAATCCTCTTATAAAACCAACAGCGTATAGAGATCTTTAAAGGGAAATTATAATTTTTCTTGGATTTTATTAAACTGTTATTTTTTTCTCAGACAATGGGTGCAGAAACTCATTCCCCCCCCCCCCCCCTCGCCACTCCCCATGCTCCAAATACAGGGCTCTCCATCCAAAACCCCCCAGTAAAGAGCTCTCCCCTAAAATACCCCCCTCGGTACAAAGCTGCACCCTGAAACCCTCTCCCCCTGTATAGAGCTCTTCTCCAGCTCCCCTAAGTACAGAGCTCTCCCCCAATACCCTCCTCAGTACAACACCCCCCCCCCCCAATACCCTCCACTGTGCAGAGCTCTCGCCTCAATACCCCCCTCAATATAGAACTCTCCCTCCAACCTCTCTCAGTGTAGAGCTCTACCCCAACACCCCCAGTATAGAGTAGGGTTGCCACCTCATCCCTTTAAACCCGAACACACATTAATTACACAGGTTGTTCTGTGGCTGATTAAGGTGGTAATTAAACTCACTTGGTGCCTTATCTGCATTAAATTAGCCTCAGAACAACCTGTGTAATTCATTTGTGTTTGGGTTTAAAAGGATGAGGTGGCAACCCTAGTATAGAGCCCACCACCTAACACCCACCCCAACCACTCCACTAGCCCAGAGATGCCATCTACACCCCCAGTCCAGAGCCTCTCAATACAGAGTGCTTCACCC
>BLSH010295676.1:199085-210041 GCA_018402905.1 Glandirana rugosa
TATGAGGAAAGAAAGCCACAATAGTGTAATACTGTTTGATGCGAGGTTTATTTTGAATAAGGGATTAAAAATACTCACAAAATTCCATATATAAAAGAGCTCATAATAAAATCAATAAGACAGAAGGAGTCCAGGAATCCGGGAACGAACCATATAGACTGATATATACCTTTTTTTGATGTTCCATTTGAACTTTTCTCCCAATGTTTTTTCTGAAAAACTATTACTGGTTTCTAACATGAACTTTATTGGATTTTAATGTTTTTTCAGGACACATATTTATACTCTGTTTTTAGCTCCTCATAGTTTGGTCTTTTTCTATCTTAGGCGCTGTGATTATTTTAGGACATTTATTGACAATTGGATCAGTTGTTTCGCGAGCAGCCTAGGGCCATAATTGGATTTTGTAGATTTGATTTTATTTTGTGGGCGCGGGCTTCCCTTAACTTTTTATTACCTGCCACAAACGCTGGCCTTTAAATAACCTAGCTAAGCTTGCTAGCACGACCTCCACCCACCCAGTAAAAGACACACCCACCAGTGTAATTGATTCTTTCTCTTGAGTTGGCCTCAAGTGCTCACACCTGTTCATTAGGAATACATACTCTTTACAAATGAAAAAATGCCTCAGCATTACTATCTGTCAATGATCAGTGATCCCACAAATCTCCAAATCAAACTTGTACGTTGAAGGGCATGTGGAGGGTCCAAAACAGGAAATGGCAACTTTGTGAGGGGTGCTTAACACAAATTGGTGACAAAGCGCATTCGTTATTCATTGTAAGCATACAACATTAAAATATGTGTGCTGCATCACACCAGACTTATACATCCATATCTGGGCCAAAACACCCCAGAGTTGGTGCTAACCCACACTTGCTTGATTTATAATGTGATTTCTTGGTGTTCCATTATGTGAAACACATAAAAAATGTTAGCACACCACACTGCAACATACAAACCTCTAGCCAGGTAGCAGGATTAGGATTCAAACCCAGAAACTCAGTGCGGCTAGGTAGAAGTGCTAGCCTGTGAGCCACTGTGCTGCCACATGTTTTTAGGCTTCATCTCTGTGGCGTAAAACAGTCCTAAGTCCCAGAGTCCAAGAAGTTATGCAGATGTACTGTGGTAGGCCAGAGAGTCATTGAACAACCTGTTTCTGGCATACGCCATCTGTTTTGAAGGCTAGTTAGGGCTGATTACTGTCAACATGCTGAGAGCTAAACAGCTGTCATTTTGTGGGTCTTGGCTTGGTAAGAGGCTGCAATTAATGGTGGTGGGGAAATGTTAAGGCTGATTAGAGTCCTTGCCCATGGAAAGCATATGACACAATTTGCAATGGTGATGGAACCCTCCTACACATAAATACTACATTTAGACATAATTTAGGGAAGGCCCTGAGTCAGGAGTTATGTTTAACAACATAGGGAGAATATTCTCTACATGAAGTGGCATGTTTCGGATTCAAACCCAGAACCTCAGTGCTGCTAGGCAGAAGTTCTAACCTGTGAGCCACTGTTCTGCCACATGTGGAGCCCTCCTACACATAAATACACATATACTGCATTTCTTTGGACATATAGGTGGTGGAATTACATTATTCAGGAGTTATTATTCTTGATTTATTTGGTGGTTCTTGGTGCTGTCAGTGTAGAATAGTGATGTTACCCTCTCATTTTTGGGAATTACATTTTTGTTTCTGATGTTGGTACACATCACATTTTTTGTGCTCAAATTAGGATAATTTGGAAATAATAAAAAATACACAAAATTCTGACTCATTTTAAATTTGCATAAGCAATGGTGTTGTTTCTGGTTTGTAAAGACACCTGTGTGTGTTTGGGTAAAGATTTTTGTGAGATGGACAGCAACAAGTGAAAGACAGAGAAAAAAATATATTACCAAAACATGAGCGTGCCTGCGGGTCGGGCGTACTCGATGTCCGATAGCGACCCACGATCGCCTAGTACAGCGGCAGATCCCCATTCTGATCTCTGTCATGTCCCTGCCAGCCCACCCACCCTACAGTTAGAACACACCTAGGGAACACACTTAACACCTTGATCGCCCCTTAGTGTTTAACCCTTTCCCTATCAGTATCATTTTTACATTGATCACTGCATTTTTATAGCCCTGATCAATGCAATAATGTCAGTGGTCCCCAAAAAGTATAATTTGGGGTCAGATTTGTTTGCCACAATGTCGCAGTCCCGCTAAAAACCACAGATTGTCGCCATTACTAGTAAAAGCAATAAAACAAAAAAATAAAAGTCCCCAAATCTATCCCATAGTTTGTAGACGCGATAACTTTTGCGCAACCCACTCAATATACGCCTATTGCATTTTTTTTTTACCAAAAATATGTAAAATAATAGAAGTCTAAAGTGATGAATACATTTATTTATTTTTGGATATTTATTATAGCAAAAAGGAAAAAAATAGTTTTTTTTTCAAAATTGACGCTCTTTGTTTGTTCATAGCACGAAAAATAAAAAACGCAGAGATGATCAGATACCACCAAAAGAAAGCTCTATTTGTGGGGAAAACATTTTATTTGGGTACAGCGCTGCAGGACTGCGCAATTGTCAGTTAAATTGAAGCAGTGACGTATCAAAAAAAAAAATGGCCTTATCATTAATGGGGCAAATCCTTCCGGGGCTGATGTGCTTAAAGTATTGCAGCTACGTATCGCAAAAAATGGCCTGGTCGGGAAGGGGGGGGGGGTAAATCTTCCAGAGATGAAGTAGTTAAGGGTGCCATTTGCAGATAATTGTTCTAGATTTGGTGATGATGTGACCTTCATCTTCAACTGTTCAGAGGAATTCATAACTCTACAAAATTGCTTTCTTGCTTTGCATTTAAGTGCACAAAGGACCCCATGGAGAGATGAAGGGAAAATAATATTCAATTCATTACAGAGGCTATCTTAAATAAAAACTGAGCAGAGGCACCGTTTGCTGTCATAAATAGGTACGCCTTAGGGCTCAGTCACACTTGCAGCTGGTGGAGGTAAAAATAGGCAGTTGAGCTGTGGCTTTTACCGCTCTCCCCTAACCTAAGTGGTTAAAGGGGTTGTAAACAGTGGCGGCTGGCGTTTTTTTTGGGGGGTGGCAAACAACCCCCCCCAGCAGCATCTCAAACACCCCAGCCCCCCCCCCCCGCACTCGCTCGCTGTCTGTCTTACCCCAGGTTTCAGTCAGCGGGCATCAGCAGCAGGATTGGGCAGTGGCAGAGGGCATAGACCATTGGGATCGAGCAGTGGACATGGTCAGCGGGATTGGGCAACAGGCATCAGGATTGGGCAGCAGCAGTAGACATCGGCCCTCGGGCAGCGGCAGCGGGTATCAAGATTGGGCTGCAGCAGTGGGTATGGGGATCGGGCATCTCCTCTATTCATCCATCTCGGCGGCTGTGTGTCTCCTCCCATCCTCCTAGGTGACCAATAGGATCGACTGTCCTTTCAGCCAATCGGATGACAGGTCTCAAAACCCGCTTCCTGATTTGCTGGGAGGAGGATCAGTGTTACAATAACGAATATTCATTCCCTGTTGTAACACACCTGGGTGGGCTGAGAGCGCACTCTCTGCTGCCCCAAGCTCACCCTATTTTAAAGCCTATTAGAGCCTCTGGCTCTAATCAGTGCTTCAAAAAAAAAAAACACCCCCGCCCATCCCTACCATAGAAATGCATGCGCCCGGTGCCCTGAAAGGGGCCAGGCGCATGGATAGGGGGGGCGGCCATGGATAGGGGGGCGGCGCCCATGCACCCTCAATGGACTGGCCGGCCCTGGTTGTACATATGCCACGCATAGCAAAAAAAAATACACCTTCAGGGGGCAGTACCATAGCACAAACAAGACTCATTCATTTTAATGGGTCCCCGTCTCAACCGCCCCGCCATGGTGTGTAATGTGCACAGTTGCGTGGTGCAAGCTTTTTTAGGGTTAAATAATATAACCCCTCCCAGCCACCTGTTAACAGTTCTTGGAAAGTCAAAATTAAGTTTTCTGCTAAAGTAGGGAACTTTCTCGCAGGGCAAATCCCTGTTTCAATTCCCCAGAATATGAAAGGTGAAGCGTGATTGGTGGTTATGTTTTCCAGCTTTGTGAAGGACGTTCTCTTTTCTGATTTTTAAATAAATGCGTGCCATATTCTGTAACATAACCGATAACGTGCTGCTTCTGTGGATTTCAGACATCACCCGGCCTTTACACACAATGCAGTTTCACCGAGCAATTAACTTTTTCGCTGCCAGAACCGTTTTTGTGGGGTTTTGCACACATGTCTAAAAAATCATTTTAGGCCTGAAGACTACACAAAACACCCAAACATGATACATTTTCTGAAAGCAGCCACCCTAGAGAATAAAATAGCGGTAGTGCCAATTTCCTATGTCATGCGATATTACCACAAAGGTCTAGGAAATGCAAAATTTCAGTAAAGAACACACTAACGTGAATTTTAGGGTCGAACATATGCAATAAATTACCCACATTTTTGGTAAAACATAAAAGAGGAAGTTGTACCGAGTAAATAGATACCCAACATGCCAAACCTTACATTTTTGTGCACCCGTGAAATGGTGTCAAACTTCAGTACCCTATATTTTCTATAGGCAACACTTTAAAAGCCCTCTATAGGGCATCAGTTTAGTGTTGCGGAGGAGGTCTTCTGTTAGAATTATTGTTCTCACTCCGGCGTGCGATGCGATATGTTACATGTGTATCGTAATGGACGTTTTCACACGTAGGCGCCCCCCGACGCATGCGCTTACGTTCGTGCGTGTGTATATGTAGGGGGGGCTCAAATTTTTTTTTTGGGAGGGGGGGATTTTATGTGCTTGGGTGTAACATTATTTTTTTTTACAGCCATCAGATTGTGTGTAATACCCCCCGCTGTCAGGTCCGTATGCCGTACGGACCCGGCAGCGAAAGGGTTAAAGCAGTGTAGCCCTGGCCCCGACCACTAGAGGCCTAATGGTGGCCTCCAGAGTCAGGGACAGTTGACATCCACCCTCACAGAGTGGGATACTAGGCATGGTGGGTGCAGGTAGAAGAATTTAGTTGGGCGCCAGACACTGATGATGCAGTACAAAAGAGATTTCTTTTCTCTTAAAGAACTGAGGAGAGAGGGTTAGGGCCAGGACACAATTTGAATGGGTGCAAATGCACTCAGCAGACTCTGAGCCTTACAAAATTGGGACAATGAGGTAGTTGTATAGTCCCACAGGCCTTAAAGCTGAACTGTGCCTGAAAAGAACTATTTCCTTTGATGCTGAACTGGTAATTGTGACTTCAACACAGATCGGTACACATACCAAACTTGGTATCTACGTTGTGTAGTCCTGGCCTCCCTCTCACAGCCTCCCGCTGCAGCTTCATGAACATGAACTCATAGTCCCTTAAAAAACTCCTTGGATTCCCACTGCCACTGGTCTCTTGAACTTCACACAGCCAACCGCGGTACCTTCTGAGTGTCCCCATGCTGACCTGCTGGGTCCCTTACTTGGTTCTTCAGCCCAACTGCTGAGCTCTCTCGCAAGGGTCACCCCCCGTTATCCTGCTGGGTTCCTAGCTTGACTTCTGCTGAGACTTTCCCAACTTTTCCACCGTCCCGGGTTAGTGAAAAAGTCTGCTCTGGTATTCTCTCAGACTCTGAACTCTGGTAACAGGAGCATTGTCCCTTGAGGGCGACACTTTACCTTTACCTCTGACCCTGGTTCACACTTTGCCTTTGGCAGCAGGAACGGTTGTCCTCTGTTAGCAACTCTGTCCCTTCACCTCCAACAATGAGGGGTTCTCCAGCCGGCAGAACCCATGCAAATTGGTTAGGCTTCCGGCATGAAGCCCCAACCCTATGCTTCTTCTTCTTGTCCTGGGTAGGCCTCAGACTGCCTATCTACCAGGTGCTCCCGGATAGGCCTCAAGTTTCTGGCCTAGCACATACCTCCCAACTTTTTGAGATGGGAATGAGGGACACCTACTAGCAAAAGTATGTAGGCATAGGACATGCTACCAGCCACGCCCCCTTAAAGGACAATTATTCCCCCCAAAAAAAGATTAGTTAAACCCACAAGTGCTTTTTTACCACTACCATGTCTTTATACTGGGTTTTGGAATTTACAAATGCAGCAATTTAGAAATTGGATGAAAGGTTTAGCACTGGGAAACACATTTTTAAAGATAAATAGTGCATTTTATATACAATATATAGATCAGACCAAAATGAGGGACAAATGAGGTGGAAAGAGGGACTAAGTTCCAAATGAGGGACAGTCCCTCGAAATCAGGGATAGTTGGGAGCTATGCTAGCATCCGGGAGTTTTCAACACACGTCCACCCAGACAGCCGTCCGGGGTGGCACCGAACCCCGATCACCTGACTCCTCCCAAATAAATAGGCTCTCCCAACAGGCTATGGGGCCTAAGAAAAACCCTGCCAATTGGCTTTCTGCAACAGCTGGAGGGCCGTCGTTTGAGGATCCCTGGGCTAGAGCAACCTGTCCATTCATATGCACATTATCATTCCAATGCCATAAATAGCAGTGCCACCCAGTGGCAGAGGAGAGAGGTGCATCAAACTCAGAGTTAGGAAAAGAATCAGGAAATCCCCTAACAATTGGCCAGGTTAGTTACCACCCAGCAAACTGGACTTAACACCATCCCTGTTCAAGACCAGGGTGCTACACTAGTATTAAGCAAAAAATCAGAAATGTAATATATTGCAGATTACCAATCATTTTTTATTTTTATGCTTTTTTTCCCCTCTGTATTCACCTGGTGATCTGGCAAGTAACACACCTACTGTAGTAGAGTGCCCCCACTCTGGATGAAGGAGCACAGGGGACACCTATGAACAGCAGTCTGGGTGGGGGGGGGGGGGGGGTGTAAAGCCTTCACACAATCAGATTATCAGACAATAATTGTCAGTTTTTTGTTGCATGCTAGGCTCATATCAACAGTAAAGAGGTTACTTAACATACAAAAATTTTGGTACGACAGAATACAACTTCGGAAGCGATGTGTTGAATTGTTTTGTTATGTATTCTTTCATTTCTGAGCATGCGTAGTCTCGTTCTTACTAATTTTTTGGGGGCGAAAACCATACTTATTAAACGAAAATCGGACGTTGAGTTCACTTACGATAACATTTTTATAGCATGCACCTTCAGTTTTTGTTGTCCGAAAGTCTGAGTCAATTGTCCGAACGTTAAAAGTACAAAATCTTACTTCCGATTTTCTTTTTGTGTGTACAGATGGACTGGGAGATTTAAATACACTAACAAATTGAAGCCAAACTCCAGCTCACACTTTACAATTAGAAACAGTTTTGTTTCCTTTGGGATAAAGGTTTTACATCAATTAACCACTTCAACCCAGGAAGGATTTACCCCCCTTCATGACCAGGCCATTTTTTGCGATACGGCACTGCGTTACTTTAACTGACAATTGCGCGGTCATGCGACGTTGTTCCCAGACAACATTGACGACCTTTTTTTCCCACAAATAGAGCTTTCTTTTGGTGGTATTTGATCCCCTCTGCGGATTTTATTTTTTGCGCTATAAACAAAAAAAGAGCAACAATTTTGAAAAAAATATATATTTTTTACTTTTTGCTATAATAAATATCCCAAAAAAAAAATTGTATTCGTCAGTTTAGGCCGATTTATATTCTTCCTCATATTTGTGGTAAGAAAAATTCCCAATAAGCCTGTATTGATTGGTTTGCACAAAAGGTATCACATCTACAAACTATGGGATAGATTTAGGGACTTTTAATTTTTTTATTGTTTTTTTACAGGTAATGGCGTCGATCTGCGATTTTTACCGGGATTGCGACATTGCAGCGGACAAATCTGACACTTTTTGGGAACCAGTGACATTTTTACAGTGATCAGTGTTTAAAAAAATGCACTGTCACTGTATAAATGACACTGGCAGGGAAGGGGTTAACACCAGGGGCAATCAAAGGCTTAGGCCTCATACACACGGGCGTATGAGCAAAACGCCGGGACCGACGTCAGGCAAAAATCTGCGTTTTCGTCTGCGTTTTGCATCGGCGTTAATGAGCGTTAGTGAGCGTCGGCGTCAATAGGCGTTTTGTTTAAAAAAAATACTCCTCTGCTATTTTTAACCTGAAAACTCCAGTTAACCTTGCTATGGCGTCAATGCGCGTTAGTGAGCATTTTGCCGCCTCAGTGTCAAAAATTCTACAGCCTCGGAGTGCGCTGGTTCCACGTCCAATTTACAGCTCAATAACGCCAACGCTAACTACAGCTCAAAAACATCTGCGTTTTTATGGGGCCATTGAATAACATGGAGAGCTGCAAAAAACCCTAAAAAAGATGGCATTAAAGAACTCCCGTGTGTATGAGGCCTTAAGTGTGTCCTAGGGAGGTGCTTTCTAACTGTAGGGGGGGTGGGCTGCTTGGGAGTAAAGAGAGACCGCTGTTCCTGATTACTAGGAACAGAAGATCTCCCTATACTCCCCTGTCAGAACGGGTATCCGCCTTCTTTACATAGTCACATCCCCGTTCTTCCTCTCTGTGGAGCGATCACGGGGGACCGGCAGACATCGCGGCCGCCGGCAACGCACATTGGTTTCGGCGCCGCTCCGCAGGCACCCTACCATTACAGCGTTTCACGCAATAGGGTTTAAATAAAATAGGGTTTAATAGCGGTCTTTAAAGAGGAGGTCCAGCCTGGGAACAAAAAATGTAAAGTCAGCGGCTACAAATATTGGAGGATAAATAAGGATACTTACCTGTCCAGGGAGCCCGCAATGTCAGACCCTAAAGCCGATCTTCGGATCGGTGCTCGGGTGCTGGCGCCGCCATCGCCACTAGGGGAAACCGGCAGTGGAGTCTTTCGGCTTCACAGCCAGCTCCCCACTGCGCATGCGCGAAGCACGCTGCATGCCCTAATTGGCCCGGTAGCAGAAGGGGGGGGGGACAACTTCCGGGAGATGGGTCACCAGAAGTGGGGAAGGGGACCTGTTCCCCCCTCCCTCCTGAAAGGTGCCAAATGTGGCACCAGAGGGAGAGAGGAAGCAAATAAGCAGAAGCTCCACTTTTGAGTGGCACTCCACTTTAAGTGGTTAATAAATGCATTGTAAGCACCCCATCAGTGGTAAATGGTTTGTCTCATCTCTGTAACTGATACTGTATAAAATGCACTATTTATCTTTCAAAAAGCGTCTGCTAAACCTTTCATCCAATTTCTAAATTGCTGCATTTGCAAATTTCAAAACCCAGTATAAAGGAATAATAGTTATACAAAAAAACACTTGTGGGTTTAACTAATCGTTTTTTTGTATAATTCTCCTTTGAGGGGGCGTGGCAGGGGGTGTGTCCTAAGTCCTACATACCCTTGCTAATAGATGTCCCTCTTCTCCATTTCAATAAGTTGGGCGGTATGCAGGAGCCCTGAGCCCTGATGCAAGCAGTGGGCTGGTTCATGGGAGGAGTTATGCAAATATCACAGTGCTTTGATAACTGGGTGTCAGTCTGGAGAAGTGGCCTTTAGTACATGGGCGTCCGCAGAACTTTTTCAGGGGGGGCATAATTTCAAGGTCATCCATGCTCTGCCCCTTTTTGACAATGTCATAATTACATTATCACGGTCAGAGACTGCAGAGGTAGTACAGGAGATGGTCAGAGACTGCAGAGGTAGTACAGGACATGGTCAGAGACTGCAGAAGTAGTACAGGAGATAGTCAGAGACTGCAGAGGTAGTACAGGAGATGGTCAGAGACTGCAGACATAGTACAGGAGAGGGTCAGAGACTGCAGACATAATACAGGAGACAGTCAGAGACTGCAGACATGATACAGGAGATGGTCAAAGACTGCAGACATAGTAAAGGAGACAGTCAGAGACTGCAGACATGATACAGGAGACAGTCAGAGACTGCGGACATAGTACAGAAGATGGTCAGAGACTGCAGACATAGTACAGGAGATGGCCAGAGACTGCGGACATGGAACAGGAGACAGTCAGGGACTGCAGACAAAGTACAGGAGATGGTCAGAGACTGCAGACGTGATACAGGAGATAGTCAGAGACTGCAGACATAGCACAGGAGACAGTCAGAGACTGCAGACATAGCACAGGAGACAGTCAGAGACTGTGGACATGGTACAGGAAACGGTCAGAGACTGTGGACATGGTCCAGGAGATGGTCAGAGACTGCAGACGTGATACAGGAGATAGTCAGAGACTGCAGACATAGCACAGGAGACAGTCAGAGACTGCAGACATAGCACAGGAGACAGTCAGAGACTGTGGACATGGTACAGGAAACGGTCAGAGACTGTGGACATGGTACAGGAAACGGTCAGAGACTGTGGACATGGTACAGGAAACGGTCAGAGACTGTGGACATGGTACAGGAAACGGTCAGAGACTGCATACATGGCCTAAGAGGATAAGGACCTAGTGGGGAACCCCTGATCTGATCCTTGATTCCAGGGGGGGGCAATTGCTCCCACTTGTCCCTACCCGTGGACGCCCATGCTTTAGTATTTTTATTATTATTATACAGGATTTATATAGCGCCGACAGTTTGCGCATCGCTTTACAATATTAGGGCAGACAGTACAAATTACAATACAATTCAATACAGGAGGAATCAGAGGTAGTAAATTGGGAGGGAGGATCTAACATTCGAGATTGCTCGTCCCAGGAGACTAAGGAGGACATAACTTAACATAACATTAAACATGACAGACGGGATTATAACATTTCGCTACGCGTTTGACAGCCGCGATATATTTAGGACATATTATTATTATTTTTATGATTTCGTACCCGCAGGTGCCCATCCCTGTTCACCCTCGTTAACGGGGGGGGACCTTAGTTCCTAGTCTAGTCCCCAAGGGGTGATCCAGGAATAGGAGAATCCGGTACATACGTCAGAGACTGGCAAAGGACATGGTACAGGTGTCAGAGACTGGCAAAG
>BLSH010295676.1:233349-252768 GCA_018402905.1 Glandirana rugosa
GGAGTTGTTGTAGGAATTCTAGGTTGTTTTGGTTCGAGGTAATTTACCAGCATGTCGGATGTTTGGAACTCTGTTTATCGAGGAATCATTGTTGATTGTTAATGTACAGTTTAATTGTTAGTTGTTACTAAGGAGCTATTTGTCTCAAGGTTTGTAGGCTGTACGACCATTTAATGGAGCTTGGTTTTGTTGGATCTTAAGGATGTTGTTGAGGTTGAGTTTGGGTTGGTTTTGTTCGGATTGGGGATGGGATGGCCAAGCAGTGTGGGACAAACACCTTTCCCATCAGAATTACCTGATTGGGTGCTTCAAGGGTGACAGAGAGGGGCCCAGGCTTGGTGCATATAGAGGAGTGCAGCAGGTTTCAACTGGAGTGTTGCAGACATTGACTGAACAACACACCCAACCATCTGCATATGGTAGATGTCAGATAGCCAGGTTGGAAGTCATGGCTGCTAGTAAGCAGGTTGGGAATTCTTTGTAATGATAAGAAATGGTCTAGGGCTCATTTTGGGTATAGCATCATCCCTTTAGTGCAGTCAAGATCTAGATCTGGTGTACTTTATAGATAATTATAAATCAGGAGATGTCAGCGGCCATTTAGTGAAACTGTTCCCCAGGCTAGAGGCCTAACACATGGGATTAGTCATATACATGGATATGGTTCTGTTTTTATAGTGCCTTCTGGGACCTTGAAAATAATACTATTTTTACTGTTTAATTGCAAGTTGATATTATGGAGCTATTTTTGTGTAGTTTTTTAGGCTTCTATGGCCTTTTAAATTCATTCTAGTATGGTTTGGTTTTGTTGGATCTAAAGGATGTTGTTGGGGTTGATTTTGGTTGGTACCGTTGGAGTTACGAATGGAGTGGCCGCGCGGTGGGTGGGGGGGGGGCAAAAACCTGTCCCATCTGATTCACCTGATTGAGTGCTTGAAGGGTGGCAGAGAGAGGCCTCAGGGATGATCCACATAGAGGAGTGTAACAGGTTTCAGCTTTCAGCTGCAACAGTTTCAGAGTGTTGCAGATGTTAAGAGAACTTCCCACTCAACCATCTGGACATGGAAGATGTCAAATTGCCAGGTCGGTAGTCATGGCAGCCAATGAGCAGGTTTAGAAACATTTTTTAGTGATAAAAAATAGTCAAGGGCCACTTTTGGGGATAGCATCAGCCCTTCAGTGCAGTCAACGTCTAGTGACTTGATGTACTTTATGGATCAGGATGTGTCAGTGGCCATTTAGTGAAATGATTTCCCAGGCTGGAGGCCTCCACATAGGAAAGGAGTGCAACAGGTTTCAGTTGGAGTGTTGCAGATGTTGGGAAAACTTCCCACCCATCTATCTGGACATGACAGATATCAAATTGCCAGGTTGGAAGTCATCATGGCAGTCAGTGAGCACTGATAATAAATGGTCAAGGGTCCATCTTGGGTATAGCATCAGCCCTTCACTGAAGTCAACATCTAGGGACCTGGTGTACTTTTTGGATCAGGAGGTGTCTGTGGGAATTTAGTGGAATCATTCCCCAGGCTGGAGGTCTGCCATATGGAATTAGTCATATAAATGGGTCTGGAACTGTTTTTATAGTGCCTTCTTGGACCTTGAACATAATACTATTTTTACTTTTTAATTGTTAGTTGTTATTTAGGAGCTGTTTTCGGTAGTTTTGTAGGCTGCTATGGCCATTTAAATTAATTCTAGTATGGTTTGATTTTGTTGAATCTAAAGGGTGTTGTTGAGGTTGAGTTTGGGTTGGTTTTGCTGGGGTTGGGGATGGAGTGGCAAAGAAAAGGGGGACAGAAACCTGTCTCATCTGAATTACCCTTGTTAAGTGAACCCTACATCTGAAAGGCAGAACAGCCATGGTTATACAGTTGTATCTAATTCCCATACAGCTGTAATGAAGAGGTAATTGCATATGTATACCTTTGACTTCAATTTACTTTATAAAGTTAAAAAAAACACCTATTCTGTTAAAGACCCACCAGGGAACCCCAATGGCCTTTCAGTAAAATATAAGAGGACCCCTTTTTAAATTTCATACTGAGGCCTTTTAGATAATTGTACCTGGAGTCCTAAGACAATAAATCTAATAGTGTAAAAAGAAGTTGCTGATGGTCAGTCACGCAGAAAATAGTTTGTCAGTGAGGGCAGCTGATGAGCTGAATTTTAATTCCGGTTTCCAGCCTGGTGGAATTAAGCTTTGGCTGGAATTGACCTGAGACTATTAGAGTTCAAGCAATGAGGGAACAGCATGCTTGATAATAGGTAATGTGGATGCTGTAAACCATACAGCACAAACTTCTCTCAGCTCTGCAAGCCAGGGAAGAGTCAAATCTATCTGAATATTTTTCGACTTTAAAGAGGCCATGGGGTTGATTTACTAAAGGCAAATAGACTGCGTGCTTTGCAAAGTGCATTTGCACTCTGTAAGAGCAGTTGCTCCAGAGCTTAGTAAATGAGCAGAAGCTCTGCTGGCTTCCATATTCCAATCACGTGCAAACAAAAAATGCTATCTTTTTATTTTCCTTGCATGTGATTGGGTATTCTTTGCAAAGTGAAGCTTTACCTCATTTACTAAGCTCTGGAGCAACTGCACTTGCAGACTGCAACTGCACTTCCAAAAGTCAATTTGCCTTTAGTAAATCAACCCCTATGTCTCTAGACCAGCCATTCTCAACCAGGATTCCATGAAACCCTAGGTTGCTAGGGGTTCCTTGAGCTGTGCCTGCAGACCTCCTACATAGTGTAGAGGCCAACACCAAGGGCCTGGGTGAAAAAAGGAAGAAGGGCGCCAGGTCAGTGAAAGATTAAAACACCACATTTATTAGTAGTAACTTACATAACAACTTATGAATAGACCAGGGCTGAGGAGACATGGAGGACCCCACGGGGTTGGGCGGATGCTGAGAGACCCAGAAGCGGTATGTAACCGTCCCACAGGGAGACACAGCCAGCTGATGGGAAAATCCTGGTGGTAGGAGGACTGGTACTGGGATGTCCCAAGGCGGTGTGCTGACCAGCCGCGACTTCCGGGTAACCAGCCGTCACTAGAGCGAAGTCACATGATCAGCTGCTGTGGGAGAAGGAGGACAAACCAACTATCTGGAGGAGGTCTGTGAGAAGCTAGACTGATCTCAGCAACGTTTCAGAGGCTCTGCCCCCTTCTTCAGGCCAACCAGTCTAGCCAAAGAGGAGAAGGCTTTTTATAATGGGAGAAATAAAGAGAGAAGTGAAAACAGCTGATTATGGGCCAAAGGGGGAGGGAGGGAAGGATATAGTTGTTAAAATCCCGGAAAATGACAAAGGGATTGGAGGGTTGCTAGGGGCAAAATTGAGTCCTCTCTTTAACACAGATGATTCAGCAGGGGTTAGCTTAGAGGTTGAAGATTTTGATGGTATCGACGTCACCTCTACGTAATACCTCTTGTATATGCTTCCCACCTCATCTGCCTCTTCTCGTGGTCTCTTTCCGGGTCTGTTCGGTAGGCAGGGAGGTGGGGTTATCCCTAAAAAATCTTCTTTATTGTCTGTGTGATTATGATGCATAGGGGTAGTGTCAGGGGGAATGCCAATTGATGGTGTGGGTGACCCCCGTGGGGTCCTGCATGTCTGCTCAGCCCTGGTGTACTCACGCCGGTCCTGACATGCTGCTGACAAGAAGTTGTTATGTAAGTTACTACTAATAAACGTTGTGGTGTTTTAATTAGAGTTGAGCAAACTTCTAGAAGTCCGGGTTCTGCTGGTTCGGCCAAACTTCGGGACAAAGTCCGGGTTCGGGTCCGGACAGAACCCGAACTTTGTCCCGGACCCCGAACCCCATTGAAATCAATGGGGACCCGAACTTTTAGGCACAAAAATGGCTGTAAAATAGTCCTGGAAAGTCATAGAGGTCTGCAAAAGGAAGGAAATGGGGGTAAGGGTGGGACAAGTGACCTACAAAGAAATGGGGACAGGGAAATAACTTTAAATATTTTTTAAAAAATAAAAACATAAAAAAAGCAAAAATGGAGGTGAATGTGGATCATCTTCAAACTGGGTCTGAAAAGTATTAATTAACGGTAGAAGCCATATAACTGTTCTAAAATCATCTTCAAACTGTGTCAAAAAAGTATAAATAAGCCGGGAGAACCCATATCACTGTTCTGCGAACATCTGTAAGCTGTGTGTGTCACTTTAAATAAAACCGGGAGAAACCATACTACTGTTCTGCAAATATCTGTAAAGTCTGTTTGTCACTTTAAATATAACCGGCAATGACTGAACATCTGTTCTGCAAACATCTGTACAGTCTGTGTGTCACTTTAAATATAACCAGCAATGACTGAACTACTGTTCTGCAAACATCTGTACAGTCTGTGTGAAACTTTAAATATAACCGGCAACGACTGGACATCTGTTCTGCAAACATCTGTAAAGTCTGTGTGTCACTTTAAATATAACTGGCAATGACTGAACATCTGTTCTGCAAACATCTGTACAGTCTGTGTGTCAATTTAAATATAACCGGCAATGAATGAACATCTGTTCTGCAACAGAACTGAGCTTAAGCATGGTGGCCAAGACCATACAGCGGTTTAACAGAACAGGTTCCACTCAGAACAGTGCTTCACCATGGTCGATCAAAGAAGTTGAGTGCAGTGCTCAGCGTCATATCCAGAGGTTGCCTTTGGGAAATAGATGCATGAGTGCTGCCAGCATTGCCGCAAGGGGTTGAAGGGGTGAGGGGTCCAGACCATACGCCTCATACTGTATCAAATTGGTCTGCATGGCTGTCATTCCAGAAGGAAGCCTCTTCTAAAGAAGATGCTCAAGAAAGCCCACAAACAGTTTGCTGAAGACAAGCAGACTAAGGACATGGAATACTGGAATCATGTCCTGTGGTCTGATGAGACCAAGATAAACGTATTTGGTTCAGATGGTGTCAAACGTGTGTAGCGGCAGCCGGGTTAAGGAGTACAAAGACAAGTGTGTCTTGCCTACAGTCAAGCATGGTGGTGGGAGTGTCATGGTCTGGGGCTGCATGAGTGCTGCTGGCACTGGGGAGCTACAGTTCATTGAGGGAACCATGAATGCCAACATGTACTGTGACATACTGAAGCAGAGCATGATCCCCTCCCTAGAGAGACTGGGCCGCAGGGCAGTATTCCAACATGATAACGACCCCAAGCACACCTCCAAGACAACCACTGCCTTGCTAAACAAGCTGAGGGTAAAGGTGATGGATTGGCCAAGCGTCTCCAGACCTAAACCCTATTAAACATCTGTGGGGCATCCTCAAACGTAAGGTGGAGGAGCGCAAGGTCTCTAACATCCACCAGCTCTGTGATGTCATGGAGGAATGGAAGAGGACCCCAGTGGCAACCTGTGAAGCTCTGGTGAACTCCATGCCCAAGAGGGTTAAGGCAGTGCTGGAAAGTAATGGTGGCCACACAAAATATTGACACTGTGGGCCCAATTTGGACATTTTCACTTAGGGTTGTACTCACTTTTGTTGCCAGCGGTTTAGACATTAATGGCTGTGTGTTGTGTTATTTTGAGGGGACAGCAAATTTACACTGTTATACAAGCTGGACACTCACTACTTTACATTGTAGCAAAGTGTCATTTCTTCAGTGTTGTCACATGAAAAGATAGAATAAAATATTTACAGAAATGTGAGGGGTGTACTCACTTTTGTGAGATGCTGTATATACACACGCATGCTCACTGGCCACTTTGTTACACCTTGCTAGTACCAGGTTGGACCCCCTTTTGCCTTCATTCTTTGTGGCATAAATTCAACAAGGTGCTGAAAAAATTCCTCAGAGGTTTTGGTTCTTATTGCCATGATAGCATCACAAAGGTGCTCTGTTGGATTGAGATCTGGTGACTTTGTCTTTACTTATTTCTTTATTTCCTTATTTATGGTAGCAACCATTTTTTTAAATTAATTGTTTTACCAATATACAACTTTATTGGCTTCCTCCCATTATTCCTCATTAATATTCTATTCCTTTTATATAGTTTATTATACACATTTTATTTAGTAGGACTTACTTTTTGCCTGCGCCCCTGGTCCACAAAGGGTTACCAGCGGTCTATGTGTGGGGAAGAGAGCTCTTAGCTGTACCCAGTGGCTGGCACTTTACACACTGGAACAAGAGGTTAGCCTCCTGAAGAGAGGTAATTGCAGCCAATACTGGAGGCCTGCGGAGTGGTCACTGAAGTGCACATTAGCTGCTCTCTGATTAGCATGCTGGCTGATTTCATCCTGTGGCTGAGACAATAGAGGCTGCCAGGCGGCAGTTAACTCTTCCCCATCGCTCCATGCTGAAAGGGCTTCCAGGAGAGAACGTATGAAGATGAATAAAAAATACAGCAGATTATTTCGGTTTAATTACCAAAGGTGAACATTGCTATTTTCATCATTCAAACTTTAGTTCACCATCCACTTTCCCGATATAAAACTTCTGTGGGAAGATAACAGCAAAATGGAGATTGTAGGGTGGAGGCAATGCATGCGTTTTCTACATCACCGACTCTGTCTAATATGTTGTTTGTCGGTGCAGGAGATCGATGTTGTCAGTTCTACCCTAAGATATCCAATCCCTTCCTATAACATTAACCCGAACCCCAATTACACAAACCTTCCATGTAACCCTAACACTAACCTTAACCATTACACAAACCTTCTCTGTAACCCTAACACAGATTTTCCCTCTAACCCTAACACTAACCCTAATCCCCCATTACACTTACTCTCCCTTCAACCCTAACACTAACCCTAACTACCCATTACACTTACCCTCCCTGCAACCCTAACACTAACCCTAACTACCCATTACACTTACCCTCCCTGCAACCCTAACCCTAAGCCTAATCCCCCATTACACTTACTCTCCCTTCAACCCTAACACTAAACCCAATTCCCCATTACATTTACTCTCCCTGTAACCCTAACACTAACCCTAATCCCCATTACACTTACCCTCCCTGCAACCCTAACACTAACCCTAACCCCCATTACAAATTCTCTCCCCGAAACCCTAACACTAACTCTCCCTGCAACCCTAACACTAACCCCCATTACACTTACCCTCCCTGTAACACTAACACTTACCCTCCCTGCAACTCTAACACTAACTCTCCCTTCAACCCTAACACTAACCCTATTCCCCATTACACATTCTCTCCCCGAAACCCTAATACTAACTCTCCCTGCAGCCCTAGCCCCCATTACACATTCCCTTCCTACAACCCTAACACTAACTCTCCCTGCAACCCTAACACTAACCCTTCATCTAACAGTAACACCAATAATGTATGTGTTTTCTACATCACCGGCTCTGTCTAATATGTTGTTTGTCGGTGCAGGAGATCAATGTTGTTAGTTCTACCCTAAGATATCCTATCACTATCCCTTCCTGTAACATTAATTCGAACCCCCATTACAGAAACCTTCCATGTAACCCTAACACTAATCTTAACAACCATTACACAAACCTTCTCTGTAACTCTAACACAGATTTTCCATCTAACCCTAACACTAACCCTAATCCCCCAATACATTTACCCTCCCTACAACCCTAACACTAACCCTTCCTATAACAGTAACACTAATAATGACTACAACCGTAATACTTACTCTAAAATGAACCCTAACACCAACCCCCCCCCCCCTTGTAACACTAATCATTACTGTAGCAATAGCCCTCCCTGTAACACTAATGTTAATCCTCCCTATAACCCTCTTGCTATCCTTCAATGTAACCCTAACACTAACCCTCCACTGTGACACTAGCCCTTCCTGTAACTCTTACACTAGACCCATATGTAATTGTAGCACTAACTCTGCATGTAACCCTAACACCAATGTTCTCTGTAACACCAACACTGATCTTTCTTATAAACTTAACATTAACCCTCCATGTAATCCTAACACTAACCCTCCATGTCACCCAAAAACTAACCCTCCCTGTAACCCTATCACTAACCTTCCATGTAATCCTAACACTAACCTTCCCTGTAATCCTAACACTAACCCTCCATGTCACCCAAAAACGAACCCTCCCTGTAACCCTAACACTATCCTTCCATGTAATCCTAACACTAATCCTCCATGTCGCACTAACACTAACCCTCCACTGTGACACTAACCCTCCCTGTAACTCTTACACTAGACCTACTTGTAATCTTAACACTAATTCTGCATGTATCCCTAAAACCAACCCTCTCTGTAACACTAACACTGACCTACCTCATAAATGTAACCGTAACCCTCCCTGTAACCCTAACACTAATCCTCCATATCACCCTAACACTAACCCTCCATGTAATCTTAACATGAAGCCTTCCTTTAACCCTAACACTAACCCTCCATGGCACCCTAATACTAACCCTCCCCTTTGACCCAATGCTCACCCTGCCTGTCACCCCAACATTAACCCTCTGTATCATACTAATACAACCCCTGCCTGTAACCCTAATACTCACCCTCCCTATAACAATAAGGCACAGCAAGGGAAAATGGCGGTAATAGGGGAGAGACAGGATGGTTGAGGGATGCATTGGGTACCTGATGACCCCAGGCTGCTGGTGAGGTGGTCTGGGTGACTTATGGCTGATTCTGGAGGCTCCATGGAGGCAGGCATCTGCTGGGTGCAGAAAGAGAAGGAGTGGAGCACTGGGCCACTAATTCAGAGTGGAAGAGAGCACAGGCTGAGAGGCGGCTGGGCGATGGGAGGCAAAGGTAGCTCCTTTAGGTCTGACTTTAGTCTGGGGTCCTCACAGGCACATGTAGCATCCAGGGGGACTGGCAGAGAAAAATTACCCACTATGTCCCCAAGGCCAGGTAGATATACCTGAGCTGGAGTGCGATCCCTTGGCCCAGGCAACCCAATGCTTAGCATCAGATTGCCTGGGCAACAGGCTCCACCGCCTTCCCATGCAGTCACATCAAGTGACCAGCCAGGGGTGAGCTCTTTACCATCAGTGGGGCAGAGCACAGGAAGAAGAGCCTGCTAGATGATGATGAGAATGATAAGAGAATCCACATACCGGCCACAGCAGGGGACACCTCATCCACTGAGCATCAAGATGATGGAACCCTTCTCCAATGACCACCAATGTAAGGGAAGGGTCTTCATTGCTGACCTCTAATATGAGGGAACACTAAACATTTTTACTGTTTGCTTTCTTTATCTTATCATAATAATTTTAGCAATACTACAAAAAAATACCTTTCCCCCTATATTTTTTGTTATATTGACACCTTATACAACTGATCAGGCCAGAGGCGTAACTAGAACCTTCATAGCCCCAGTGCAAGAAATGATGAAGGGCCCCCCTGACCCCTGGCCAGGACCCTTCCCTTTTCCTGCTGATCCTGGGGCCCTTTACTCTCATTGCGGGTCCCTTTATTACGGTACTGCAGCGGGCCCTTTCACAAGTTCTGCAGCGGGCCCCCTTTCTTCAATGTTTGGGCCTCCTCATGGTGGTAACATGCCAGGGCCCGGGCCCAATTACAACCTTTGCAATCCTGATAGTTCTCTCACTGGTGTCAGTAATTTTTAATTTTTATTTTTATTTTATTATTTTTTTTACCATTTCATTGTATTTCTTTTACAATTTTTATAATTTATTACAATTTTTGTTGGGGGGGCTTTGATGAGATATCAGGGGTCTAAACAAACCTCAGCCCTCAATCAACATCTGTGTGGCCTCAGCTGCATAGAATGAATGGACAGGAATAGCTGTGCACTGAGCCTTCCATTCATTCAGAGATGGAAGTATCGTAAAAACAGTTTACTATGCTTCAGTTATGAATGAACCAATTGGTACCAATCATTGACTTTGTCCATTCAGAAAAGGAAGGAGCCGGTAAATGACAAATTTACCAACCCCTTCCCATCTCTCCATCATGACTCATCTTCTACAGCAGCTAGCAGGAGAGAAGAGGGGGGAAGACAGCAGCTCTGTGGGGGGACACAGGGATGGCGGGGGCAGCATATAGAGGAACCAATCTCCTCCATTAGGAGGAAAATGGAAGAGATTGGTTCCTCTAAATGTCACCCCCGCCATCCTTCCTATCCAGGTGTACAAAGGAGGCACACGGGCCCCCTGGAGCATGGGGCCCGGTTGCAATTGCAACCCCTGCAACCCCTATCGTTACACCCCTGGATCAAGCTATACTTTTTTAGCAGGGTTCCCCGAGACCTGAAAATTATTTCAAGGGTTCCTGGCTGGTGAAAAGGTTGAAAAAGGCTGATCTATAGTTAGACAAAAAAATTAACAAAAACTATTAAAAGATAGACTCGGAGGACCACTCTGTCATTTCATGACATCACTCTTCTATAGTTCTATGTGATGTCACAAGTTTTTTTCACCACCTAAAGTTATGCTCATTTTTTTTTTCTTAACGTAAGATTCCAGTGCAAATTTTTCTGCATTTTTACAGTCGGCCTCCCAGTAACGAGAGGCTTGTTGGAAGTACATTAAACCACTTAATGGAGATTAAATTACATGGCATAATTGTCCCTTCTTCTCCTTTACATTGGTGCACAAGGCATTGAGGGAAGGGTCCAGCTGGTTTATTATCCCGCTATAATTACATGTTATAACCTGATTTTTTTCACATTTCCACTTTTAAGCAGAATTACACGGCACATGAAAGTTTTAATAAAAGCAAAGTATTGAAGTCAGTTTCCCTATTGCCATTAAAGCCAATGAGAATAGTCCAAGCTTCTTGTTTCCTTACTTATGCTGTCACTATGCTTTCCTTTAAAGAGTAACTCCACTTTTGCTGAGAAAAAAACATTCCCCACTGGGTGATCTATGTGCATTGCAAGGATTATAACAACTTTTGTTGCAGATTCCTACCTTTTGTTAATCTGAAGAAATCCCTCTGTGTTTGTCTGTGCCTCTGTACTGAGTGGGTCTAATGGGAGAGGTTTCATAATTATCTGTCAGGTGTGCAGCTGCTGGGCTCTAATGAGGAAATCTGATGGGCCTGCATCCCTTTAGACGTGTTCCTGTTGAAAGTATCTCTCCAAAAATGACATTTTTGTTGCCGGGGATGCCTAAAATCCGACTTATATCTTAGTGCAGACTTCTAAAAAATTGGTGAGCCAATCACACAAGCAGGAAATTATGTTTCTGGGTTGTGTCCAGTATACATTGTGTGTACAGAACAACACCAGGTAGCCATATCTCACTGCGTTTTAAGATAATTACAGCAGCTGCAGATTGAAAAGGATAGGTCGTTTTTAATAACATTCAATTTCAATATGACTTGTGTCGCAATTATATGAGTTATATTATTTTTTCTTTATTTTCTATTTTCTTCCCCACGAAAGTAGAGTTACCCTTTAAGCTCTAGGCCAAAAGTGTTCAAAGTAAAAATCCACATTTTCGGGGGGGGGGGGGGGAGGGGGAAGGACCTTTTTATGGATTTTAGCAAACGTTATTACTGATCAGTGGATGCCGCTCCATAAGGGGCACACGGGCGCCGCCCCACCATCCATTGTCCGGCCCTCTGATCTACATACAGGGATTTCGGACTATGGATTCCAACGGGGGGGGGGGGAGTTGAAGCATGCGATTAGAGCCAGAGGCTCTAATAGGCTTCAAAAAAGAGTGGGCTCCAGGCATAGAGCATTGCGCAAGAAGCCCACCCAGTTGTGTGCTGATAACGAATTAATATTCAACACACGAATCCTCCTCCAGGCAAATTAATAAGCCCCTATTGGCCAGGAAGTCTTATGGCTCCCTGGCCAATTGTATCTCAGGACTCACCTCCTGTGTCTGTTTGGCCAGAAAGGGGAATATCTCTAGTGTGCTGTGGCCCTGGCTCCAGCTCTTCCTTCTCCCTGCCTCCATGTCTGCATGGTTCCATAAGGTAAGCCAGTCTCTCCGGGGACCACCGCAATCCCGTCTCCCACGGGGGGGGGGGCTGATTGGGGCCGCCGCCCGTCTCCCGGGGGGCAGATTGCCACCTTCCATGTCTCCCACGGGGGGAGGCTTGCTGATGGTCGCTGTCCGTGTCTGGGCGGGTGGTGTTGGTGTGCTACCCCCTCCCCCAAAAAATAGTGAGCACCAGCCACCAGCGTTGCTGATCCTGCTTGCTTATTTTTTGACCATATAGGTTATTCCAGTGACATTTTAAAGTATGAGTGTGAAATAGAGATATGTGGAATGAATTCAGCTTGACTGTCACACCTATGTGTGTTTGTTGGACATCCCATTCCAAAACCATGGCCATTCTTTTTATCACTTCCATCTAGTAAGGCATTCCATGAGATTTTGAGATATTGGGGTGTCTGAGGGAATTTGTTCCCATTGTGAGGTCAGGTACTGGTGCTGGATGAGAAGACCTGGTTCCATCAGTGATCTAGTTCATACCAAAGGTGTTTAGTAGGGTTGAGGTCAGGGCTCTGTGTTTAGTAGGGTTGAGGTCAGGGCTATGTGTTCAGTAGTTAAGGTCATGGCTCTGTGTTCAGTAGGGTTAAGGTCAGGGCTCTGTGTTCGGTAGGGTTAAGGTCAGGGCTTTGTGTTCAGTAGGGTTGAGGTCAGGGCTCTGTGTTTGGTAGGGTTAAGGTCAGGGCTCTGTGTTCAGTAGGGTTAAGGTCAGGTCTCTGTGTTCAGTAGGGTTAAGGTCAGGGCTTTGTGTTCAGTAGGGTTGAGGTCAGGGCTCTGTGTTTGGTAGGGTTAAGGTCAGGGCTCTGTGTTCAGTAGCGTTAAGGTCAGGGCTCTGTGTTCAGTAGGGTTTGAAGTCAGGGCTCTGTGTTCAGTAAGGTTGTGGCCAGGGCTCTATGTTCAGTAGGGTTGTGGTCAGGGCCATTGCCATTCTTTTTAGCTCTGCCATCTAGGAAGGCATTCCATGAGATTTTGGGGTGTCAGTGGGAATTTGTTCCCATTGTGCGGTCAGGTACTGGTGCTGGATGAGAAGACCTGGTTCCATCAGGGATCTAGTTCATCCCAAAGGTGTTTAGTAGGGTTGAGGTCAGGGCTCTGTGTTTAGTAGGGTTGAGGTCAGGGCTATGTGTTCAGTAGGGTTAAGGTCATGGCTCTGTGTTCAGTAGGGTTAAGGTCAGGGCTCTGTGTTCAGTAGGGTTAAGGTCAGGGCTTTGTGTTCAGTAGGGTTGAGGTCAGGGCTCTGTGTTCAGCAGGGTTAAGGTCAGGGCTCTGTGTTCAGTAGGGTTTAAAGTCAGGGCTCTGTGTTCAGTAAGGTTGTGGCCAGGGCTCTATGTTCAGTAGGGTTGTGGTCAGGGCCATGGCCATTCTTTTTAGTTTTGCCATCTAGGAAGGCATTCCATGAGATTTTGGGGTGTCTGTGGGAATTTGTTCCCATTGTGCGGTCAGGTACTGGTGCTGGATGAGAAGACCTGGTTCCATCAGGGATCTAGTTCATCCCAAAGGACTTTAGTAGGGTTGAGGTCAGGGCTCTGTGTTTAGTAGGGTTAAGGCCAGGGCTCTGTGTTCAGTAGGGTTAAGGTCAGGGCTCGGTGTTCAATAGCGTTAAGGTCAGGGCCCTGTGTTCAGTAGGGTTGAGGTCAGGGCTCTGTGTTCAGTGGGGTTGTGGTCAGGGCCCTATGTTTTGTGGTCAGGGCCATGGCCATTCTTTTTATCTCTGCCATCTAGGAAGGCATTCCATGAGATTTTGGGGTATCTGTGGGAATTTGTTCCCATTGTAAGGTCAAGTACTGGTGCTGGATGAGAAGACCTGGTTCCATAAGTGATCTAGTTCATCCCAAAGGTCTTTAGTAGGGTTGAGGTCAGGGCTCTGTGTTTAGTAGGGTTGAGGTCAGGACTTTTTGTTCAGTAGTGTTAAGGTCAGGGCTCGGTGTTCAGTAGCGTTAAGGTCAGGGCTCTGTGTTCAGTAGGGTTGAGGCAAGGACTCTGTGTTCAGTAGGGTTAAGGTCAGGGCTCGGTGTTCAGTAGCATTAAGGTCAGGGCTCTGTGTTCAGTAGGGTTGAGGTCCGGGTTCTGTGTTTAGTGGGTTTGAAGTCAGGGGTTGTGGTAAGTAGGGTTGTGGTCAGGGATCTATGTTCAGTAGGGTTGTGGTCAGGGCTTTGTGTTCAGTAGGGTTCAGGTCATGGCTCTGTGTTCAGTAGGGTGGAGGTCAGGGCTCTGTGTTCAGTAGGGATGAGGTCAGATCCCTGTGTTCAGTTGGGTTGAGGTCAGGGCTCTGTGTTCGGTAGGGTTGAGGTCAGGGCTCTGTGTTTGGTAGAGATGAGGTCAGGGCCCTGTGTTCAGTAGGCTTGAGGTCAGGCTGGGTATTCAGTAGGATTGAGGTCAGAGCTCTGTGTTCAGTAGGGTTGAGGTCTGGTCTCTATGTTCAGCAGGGTTGAGGTCAGGGCTGGGTGTTCAGTAATGTTGAGGTCAGGGCTCTGTGTTCAGTAGGCTTGAGGTCAGGGCTCTGTGCTCAGTCGGGTTGAGGTCAGGGCTCTGTGTTCAGCAGGGTAGAGGTTAGGGCTCTGTGTTCAGTAGGGTTGAGGTCAGGGCTCTGTGTTCAGTAGGGTTGAGGTCAAGGCTTTGTGTTCAGTAGGCTTGAGGTCAGGGCTCTGTGCTCAGTAGGGTTGAGGTCAGGACTCTGTGTTCAGCAGGGTTGAGGTTAGGGCTCTGTGTTCAGTAGGGTTGAGGTCAGGGCTCTGTGTTCGGTAGGGTTGAGGTCAAGGCTTTGTTTTCAGTAGGCTTGAGGTCAGGGCTCTGTGCTCAGTCGGGTTGAGGTCAGGGTTCTGTGTTCAGCAGGGTAGAGGTTAGGGCTCTGTGTTCAGTAGGGTTGAGGTCAGGGCTCTCTGTTCAGTAGGGTTGAGGTCAAGACTCTGTGTTCAGTAGGAATGAGGCCATGGATCTGTGTTTGGTAGGGTTGAGTTTAGGGCTCTGTGTTCAGCAGGGTTCAAGTCAGGGCTTCATGCATGCCACTCCAGTTCCTCCACACCAGACTGGTCAAGTAATTTTTTTATGGAGCCACTTTCTTGCCGAGTGATGTACTAGAACAGATGGGCCAGATAGTGTAATATCGTGCCCCGGAAGACGTCCTTTGGAGACTAAATCGATCGGGCGGAGAGCTGTCTCACTACCACCGCTGAATGTTTTTACCTATTTTACAGCTGTTGTTTATCCGGATTCATGTGAGTTTAATCTATTTTTTAATAAATTGTGTTGTGTAAACGATATTACACTATCTGGCCCATTTCTTCTTTGGGTACCGTGACTTCCCTGGAGTGGAGCGAACTGGTCGGTTCTGTGTTGTGTAGTACCTCCATTGAGTACTCACCCTTGGAAGTGGCTTCAGATACCCCCACCAAGGATAGGAGAGGATCCAACTGAGGAGATCGAGTGTCCCGTAGATAACAGATCGAAGTGGCCCTGTGGAGGCCTTGATCCACACAGGTGTCTTTGACCTCCTATAATAAGAGGTCCAAGTGATCCGGTAAGGGCATAACTATCCGTGGTGGAGGCCTTTTCACTGTTGGGCATTGTGATGCATGTCGGTTCACTTTTTTGGAAGATCTAATCAAGGACATTCCTTCTACACTTTTCACTTTCTGCAGTTGGACTTGTTTTACTCACTGTTATATGGATTTACACGTGATTGGGGTTATATAAGTTCATTCACTACATCACTTCTTGTTATTTGTATTTTTGGATACCTTATTATGCTCACTTTTTGTTATTAATTTTATTCTATGTCCTTCACACAAGCGCAGCCTTATTTGTTTAAATTTGTATTTTGGGTGTAGGAATCACACTTAATTGTTGCAGCTGTGTAAATAGGGACATAGTGGTTATTAGGGTTAGCGCAGCCTTTCTACCTATATTACAATGTACTAGAACAGACTTCCAAAAAACCTTCCCCAAACTTCTGGGGTCTGTTCCCGACACTCATTAGAACTAAGAAGGCTAGTTGGATGAGTGGTTTATTGACTTTAACATTACTAGCATTGGTCCCCGAGTGTGTGTGGGTTAATATGGTGCTGGGCAGGTTTATTGGCTTATACAATGCCCCCATGATGTTGAGCTTGACTCTCTATGAACCTCTTGGCACATCCACCATCATCATCCAGGCTGCAGATGGTACAATCTTCTATTATGTCTTCTTAAACTGTGATTACAGGTTATTATCACGTCATTAATTACAGTTCCAGCAAGAACACTTTCTCCACATTATTCCAACAAAGCTGAACAAGGTACAATTATTGAGTTTTACTTGCTAAGAAAGAATAAGGATGATTATGGGTCATGATCTCGATGAAGCTATATCTGCGTCAAACTGTGCTCAGCCCTGTGAACAACTTCAACTGTCTAGTCTCCTCTGCAAGACATACAACAGGTAATTAAGCAACTTCCACAATATTCTTTTATATTCATGTAGCCAATGGTCCCCTTAGGGGTGGCTGGTAGTTGTGGTTCACCTGTCATCACTCTGACCTCAATCACACATTCCTTTCATCTGTAGTAACTGAACAGGCCGGTACTTTGTTTTTGTTGTTTTATTATGGGGATGAACTTGGATGGGATAGGGATGAGTGTGGCATGCCCCAAGAAATCAGGAACGGGACCATTTTATATACACCTCCGTATATACACTCTTTCTTCCTCCAGCACTGACTCTTGCTGACTGTTACACTCCTTCACTTCTCTCCTGCACAATAATTGCTTCTTGCCAGTGAGGCCTGAAGGGATATTTATCAGGCCTCCATCATGTCTTCCTCCACCCTAGCTAGCACATCACTGACATCAGGACCTCTGGACCCCCATTACAGGCAAGGGCCACGGACCCTTGAAGTGTAGCTAAGTACAAATGTGCTAGCAGGGTATTGATGGACTACTGCTCCTAGCCCATCCTCTTCCAGGCCACCTCAGCCCTCCTGGCTGCTCCGGCCTGCTCCACTGCCCAGTGACACCACTCCCCTGACTGGCTCCTCTGACCTCCACAGACTGCCCACTGTCTTCTCTCAGCCTGCTCCAGTCCTCTTCTCCAGCTCCCAGAGTGGTCACTCACCAATGACACTGATGGGTCCTTTAAAGAGCCTTTCCTGTAGCCTCTCTGTTGCTCCCCTGCTCCCTTGTTTTGCTCTAGGGGGATCTCTTCTCCACTCCTGGCTGCACCCGAGCCACCGGGCCCCAAGGTTACCCCCCCAGACTGAGGGCTCCCAGACGAGGCCTCAGCAACCTCTGCTACAGCTCCACTCTTCCACCCGACATTCTCCTCCCCGAAAGGGCTGATCCCAGGTATTTAAGGAGGCCTGCGCCATGCCAATCCAGGTTGTGGATTGGTCAGAGCTCCTAAGAACACCCCAGATGGCTACACCGCTCCTCCTTCCAGAAAACACCACCACCTTATGGAAAGAAGTTGGAGGTTCTGATGACACCATCTGTGATCCACCCAGTCCTCCCTGAGCCACTCCCAGCCCAGAATCAAACTAATCAGGCCTGCACAGCACTCAGGCCTTTATAAATTTGCCTCTCCTATCAAAAAACCTATTTACACAGCACCTATCACTATAGGGGCGCTACATTCAATATTAGGAAGTGAAAATGCAAAAAAATATTATGCTGCCATACATAAAAGCCACGAAATGTGAATCCTAATTGAACATTCCTAGTGTATCGAATCAAAAGATGTGCAATGTACAGCTGGTTTTCATTAGAAAGCAGCCACAGCCTCAGTAGGAAAGCCTGTCTTCTGCCAGCGAGAAGGGCCTTTGTTCTCTGTATGAAAGCAGTGGTCTCTCTGCAAAGGTCCCCTGCTGAGCCACAACTTTAGTTTTTAATCAACAAATCTCAGGCTAATGGGTATGGGGAAGAAAATGACCCTCCCATGATGCATTGTTTGGGGCTATGGTCAATATAAAAGCTTGAGTGCTACTACATGATGAGAAGGTGATGCCTCTGCTCCCTCTAAGCACTGACACCACGAGGAAGGAGCAGTGGGGGATTGCTGAAGAGGTAAGTAACTTGAGGGGAGGGGGGAGCCATATTTACACAGACACTGCTTTAAATTGGAAAGTCACAGTGTCTATTTCAGCTTAATGCATTTTGGTGCCATTAACAATTAATGGCATGGTCATGTGTTTGCTATAGGGCAACGCGTTTCTCTGCTTGTCAGGTAAGCACACAATTTTGCACACATTCCCGACATGCAGAGATGTGAACTTAGCTTTGGCGGACATGTCACAAAATATAGCAACAGTATCAATTTATTCCTTTCATCATTAACCACCTTGAAAATTGTGGACAGGTCGGCCCCCAACCGACCTTCACTTACAAAAGAAAGAGCTAGCTTATAAATTAAGCTGGATTATTTCGGCACCTTATAGTAAAATAAATTGATCAAACAAGGTTTAAAAGAGAAAATATAGCATTGTTTATTGTTACAAGGTATTTATAGAGACAAAACAAACGTGTTTTAAAACAATGATCACCGAGAGTACATAATTCCCCCATGGTGGGGGGGGATACAGTATGATGTAGGCCATGCAGGGGCGTAACGATAGGGGTTGCAGGGGTTGCAATTGCAACCGGGCCCCATGGTCCAGGGGGCCCATGTGCCTCCTTTGTACACCTGAATAGGAGGGATGGTGGAGGTGGCATTTAGAGGACCCAATCTCCTCCATTTTCCTCTATCCAGTTTACTTGTCTTCTGCTGTTCCCAGGGCCCCTGTGTGCTTCCCTAGCCCCCCTGGGGCCTGCTGCAGAACTTGTGAAAGGGCCCCACTGCAGTACCGTAATAAAGGGACCCACGATAGGAGTAAAGGGCCCCAGGATCAGTGGGAAGAGGGAAGGGCCCTGGCCAGGGGTCAAGGGGCCCTTCATAATTTCTTGCACCGGGGCCCTGAAGGTTCTAGTTATGCCTCTGAGGCCATGGACATCATGGATCTCTACATGTTTCGCGGAGTTGGTCCGCTTCCTCAGGAGATATGTCTGTGGTGGTAGAAATAGCATAAATAATAAAACTGACAACACCATTTGCATATGTGTATATATACAGTATATATATATATATATCTCTATATGATTGATACATAGTTTGGAGGGTACAATCTAGGGCGAGTGGCTTACCTATATACCCAATTCCACCCAGAGCACGCCCTGCACACAATTGTTTCTGGTCATTATGTGTGTGGGGAAGAGACGACTGGTCTTTGTTAACACACGTCCCGCACGAGACCCACCTTAACCCATATATCCATTCGGTGAGCGGGATCTAACATGGGAGGTTTGATACATAGTTAGTATATCTCTATATATATATATATATGACATATATATGTGTATACGTTTACCACAACAGTCAAAATAATAAATACGATAAAGATGGTGGTGTCTGTATAGAGGACTCCTTCGCCTGGTTGAGGCGCTTTGTACATCTCTAGGTACTACAGGTACCGGAGTCTCCGTATTGATCTTGGAAGTCCCGGGGCCACGTTCTTT
>BLSH010295676.1:335969-347698 GCA_018402905.1 Glandirana rugosa
GAACCTTATTTCACTCCGTTACATACTTACCTAAATCGTATAGTTTCCTTCCTACTTCCTAAATAAAAATGGCGAGTGCTACGCCCTTCATCCTTCCTTTGATATGCTAAATCCATTCATACATTGCCTCACTTTATTCCAAGTCCTATACCCATGTGCAGTATAATTATGTGTTATAATTGCACATATGTCGCTTTCATTGGAGTGAGCAGAGCCTGCCGCGTATGGTGGAAATAAATTATGCACATATTCAAATGACCATATGTGATCTTTCGTAGAATAGGGAGCCATTTATATAACAGGCATGTGTTCTCTTCCTAGAATTCTGGCACTCACATTGAGTATGGCAGAGGTGCCCTGGCAGGGGACAAGGCTGGAGGACAGAAGGGCATTTGCTCCCCTGGGCCAGTAACAATTGGATATTTTAGATTGTTGTCCCTGTGTGGAGATACTTCAGAGTGGGGGCCACAGTCAGTGACACATGGTGGCCATTATATAGGTTACCTACTCTCCATTCAGATATATGATCACAGCAGCTGGAAAAGAGAAGTGTTCCGGCAACAATTTCTTCTTGAGATGTCATGGGACGTATTGCTGAGGCCCACAAAGGAAATGGATACTAGAAGGTGTGGAAATGTATGCTGCAATAAACCATCATCTTTAGGGCTTGTTCACACTTCCTTCGAATTTAACGCACATTAAAGTACCTACCGCTTCAGCATGCTTTTTTAATGTGTTTTTGATGCTTCTGTGATTTTTTTTGAAGCTTTGATGAAGCTTGGCAAACACCCTGTGTGTGTTGATTTTTGATTTGTTTTGAAGGGGCTCAGTAGTACCCTCAGCTCATTAGCATCTCCATTCAGCAGATCCCCAGCTCATTAATACCCCTGTTCAGCAGATCCCCATCTCATTAGTATCCCTGTTCAGCAGATCCCCAGATTATTAGTACCCTCATTCAGAAGATCCTCTTCTCAGTAGTATCCCAGATCTGCTGATGCCCCTCTCAGTAGTACCCCCAGCTTTTCTGATTTCCCACTCAGTAGTAACCCCCAGCTCTGATGATCCCCCACTCAGTAGTAACCCCCAGCTCTGCTGATGCCCTGCTCAGTAGTAAACCCCAGCTCTGCTGATGCCCCATGAAGTAGTAACCCCGAGCTCTGCTGTTCCCCCACTCAGAAGTAACCCCTAGCTCTGCTGATGCCCTGCTCAGTAGTAAACCCCAACCCTGCTGATCCCCCACTCAGTAGTAACCCCCAGCTCTGCTGATCCCCCACTCAGTAGTAACCCCCAGCTCCGGTGATCCCCCGCTCAGTATTAACCCCAAGCTCTGCTGATCCCCTGCTCAGTAGTAACCCACAGCTGTGCTGATCCCCTGCTCAGTAGTAACCCTCAACTCTGCTGATTCCCTACTCAGTAGTAACTCCCAGCTCTGCTGATCCACCAACTCAGTAGTAACCCCCAGGTCTGCTGATCCTCTGGTTTTCTGATCCTCCAGTCTCCACTCACCTCCTGCTTTATTGCTCCTATTCTGCGTACTACACGGGACATTGCTAGTTTCTCCTGCTCTGGTACCCCAGGTCTGCTGATCCTCCTCAGTCTTCGCTCCCATTCACCTTGCCCTATAGCACTCCCATATTGCACACCATGTGTGCCATCTGCTAGTTGCTCCACTTCCATCCAGACCCCGCTCACCTTCCTACTGCTCCACATTGTACACCAGATGTGACATTTGCACCAGACACTCCCAGAATATACAGTATAAACATGAACCAGAAATGACTGCTGATTACGTTTTTCCGGTTGGCTAATTTTTGAAGCAAAGCAAACATAACATGTGAACAGCACTGTAAGCGTACCATTGTATTTAGTGACAGGCTCTTTGATTGGTATTCAGAATGCTTTAACCACTTCAGCCCCGGAAGGATTTCACACTTTAGGACCAGATCGCTTTTTGCGATTCGGCACCGTGCCGCTTTAACTGACAATTGCGCGGTTGTGCGATGTTGTACCCAAACAAAATTTTTGCGTCCTTGTTTTCCCACAAATACAGCTTTCTTTTGGTGGTATTTGGTCACCTCCGCATCATTTCTGATCGCCGCTATAAACAAAAGAAGAGCGATAATTTTGCAAAAAACCCACATTTCTTACTTTTTGCTAAAATACAAATCCAAAAAAAATATAAAAAAAATTTTTTCCATCAGTTTTATATATTCTTCCTCATATTTTTGGTAAAAAAAATCGCAATCGGCATTTATTGATTGGTTTGCACAAAAGTTGCCGTGTTTACGGGCGATGAGAATTCATTTCTGGGGTTTTGATTGTTTTAAAAACGTCTTACTAGTAATGCGATTTTTAGCGGTATTAATGCTTTTACTAAACAGAAAACTGCACATACAACTAAAGGATACACAATTCATAGCATGCAGAGTGTAACAAACATATGCCTACAATGTCCAAGCTAACAAATAAGCATGTACAATGTATGGGATAGGCATACATACTAATCAGGTACTTCACTTGGATCATTCTGGTGATGGAATCTTCTCATAGCTTGCTGGCTCAAAGTCCAACACAAAACATCTGTTTCCCGTGAAGTGTGAGAAACAAGTCTTCCCCACTCTGTCTTTGTCTGCCCACATGCTTGTTCAAAAGTCCTAATCCCCTCCCCCATACTTCCTGTGCATAGCCTGACTAAAACCTCGTACACATGGTTCGACGGTCGTATGCAAACAGTCGTACGACCACTCGTTGTACGTTCATCCAAACGTTAGTACACGCAATTAGAACAGCCGACATACGACGGTCGTACAACAGAAGTTGTTTGAGCAAACTAGAAAACTTTGGTAGTACCAACAAGCGGTCGTGAGACCGTTGCATCGTGTGTACAGAGAAGTTGGTCCAACAAGTTGTACTGTGCAAAACACGCATGCCTAGGAGTCAGGAACGGCTGGAAGTGTCCGATCATTCCTAATTCACAAATCACATGCACCTGAACTTTCTCTTTATACGTTCGTAACACGTCACTACACTGGGCTTGGTCGTACGATCGTGTAGTGCATGTCAGTACACAAGTTACATGATCCAACATACGGTTTGGTCCGTTCGGTCATACGACCGTCGCACCGTGTGTACGAGGCTTTACTGTGCTGTGCTCATAAACCAGTTGGACAGGTTCCTTTGCATATCAGTAGGAGGAGCCTATCTTCTAAAATGACACATGGTCTTAAATATACTCCATATTAGTGCTATAAAATCACTAGAAAAGGCCATGGCAACATACCGGTAGAGGTAATAACCTGTAAACATGCCATCTTGCACAAAACAACTATACCAGCAGTTTCCATAGACAACGCCTATGCATTTTTTAAAAATATAAATACATCCCAAAGTGTCTAAAGCTAGGTGATTTGCTCAGGTGTTTCTTTGGTGTCTGGCGTTCAGCCTTAACATTTTTTCGGTCGTCTATATACCATTGCTCCTTTTGATCTTTTGCTACCTTTAATACTCAGCCTCCTCCATGTCCTATTTCCAGCTATACGGTGATTGGGCAATGCCATATCGCTGTTCTACAGTAATGAATGCCAAGTGTTTAATCCACTTATCTCCCCGGATGAAGGTAACACAACATTGGTGACTCTTCTCTCTTTTATAATCAGATTTATGCATTTTACTTTTGTTCTTTTTTTTCTTCCTTCAGATATCTTTTTACTCCAGTCCCTCTGCAGAGCCAAACACGGCTTTCATTTCAAGGTGAGACACTTAATGTCCGCTCTGTCATTGGGTGCCAGGAAACTTTGGAAAGGACTTTTAAGGATAAACAGTTAGGAAAACAGGAAGAAGATTGTTATATATCGGCCGTGAACGAGCTTATTCAGTAATTCTCACCATATACACATCTTTATCTCCTTTTATGCCTTATAGCTACATATGCATTTATTTGATCCAAATGTAGATGAATGAAAAGCTTAAATGCTTAAAGGGTAACGGCACTTCAGTGGGAAAAAACAATAAATAAAAAAATGAATCTAGCATATACAATCGCTACACAAGTCTTATTGTAATTGACTGTTATTAACCACTTCACCCCCCCCCCCCCCCCAAGGATTTCCCATGTTAGGACCAGAGCACTTTTTGCGATTCGGCACTGCGTCACTTTAACTGACAATTGCGCAGTCGTGCAACGTTGTACCCAAACAAAATTTGCGTCCTTTTTTTCCCACAAATAGAGCTTTCTTTTGGTGGTATTTGATCACCTCGGCGTCATTTCTGATCACCGCTATTAACAAAATAAAGCGACAATCTTGCAAAATACAAATCCAAAAAAAAATATAAAAAAAACGAATTTATTCTATATGTTTCCTGATTATGAGCTGTCCGTGGTGCTGAAGATAGAAGCTTTGTTCCTGGAGAAGGTTTTCCTGATTGGGAGCTGTCCGGGGTGCTGAAGATAGAAGCTTTGTTCCTGGAGAAGGTTTTCCTGTTTGGGAGCTGTCCTTGCACTGAAGATAGAAGCTTTGTTCCTGAAGAAAGTTTTCATGATTGCGAGCTGTCCGTGGTGCTGAAGATAGAAACGTTGTTCCTGGAGGAAGTTTTCCTGATTGGGAGCTGTCTGGGGTGCTGAAGATAGAAACGTTGTTCCTGGAAGAAGTTTTCCTGATTGAGAGCTGTCCATGGTGCTGAAGATAGAAGCTTTGTTCCTGGAGGAAGTTTTCCTGATTGGGAGCTGTCCTTGCGCTGAAGATAGAAATGTTGTTACAGGGGCCTATTATATGGGTCACCCAACCATGACATTGTCCGGCTTCATTGATCCCATGGCTATATGTTTCCTGATTATGAGCTGTCCGTGGTGCTGAAGATAGAAGCTTTGTTCCTGGAGGAAGTTTTCCTGATTGGGAGCTGTCCTTGCGCTGAAGATAGAAGCTTTGTTCCTGGAGGAACTTTTCCTGATTGGGAGCTGTCCTTGCGCTGAAGATAGAAGCTTTTTTCCTGAAGGAAGTTTTCCTGATTGGGAGCTATCCGTGGTGCTGAAGATAGAAGCTTTGTTCCTGAAGGACGTTTTCCTGATTGGGAGCTATCCGTGGTGCTGAAGATAGAAATGCTGTTACAGGGGCCTATTATATGGGTCACCCAACCATGACATTGTCCGGCTTCATTGATCCCATGGCTATATGTTTCCTGATTATGAGCTGTCTGTGGTGCTGAAGATAGAAGTTTTGTTCCTGGAGGAAGTTTTCCTGATTGCGAGCTGTCCATGGTGCTGAAGATAGAAGCTTTGTTCCTGGGGGAACTTTTCCTGATTGGGAGCTGTCCTTGCGCTGAGGATAGAAGCTTTTTTTCCTGAAGGAAGTTTTCCTGATTGGGAGCTATCCGTGGTGCTGAAGATAGAAATGCTGTTACAGGGGCCTATTATATGGGTCACCCAACCATGACATTGTCCGGCTTCATTGATCCCATTGCTATATGTTTCCTAATTATAAGCTGTCCGTGGTGCTGAAGATAGAAATGCTGTTCCTGGAGGAAGTTTTCCTGATTGGGCGCTGTCCACAGTGCTGAAGATAGAAACGTTGTTCCTGGAGGAAGTTTTCCTGATTGCGAGCTGTCCATGGTGCTGAAGATAGAAACGTTGTTCCTGGAGGAAGTTTTCCTGATTGCGAGCTGTCCATGGTGCTGAAGATAGAAGCTTTGTTCCTGGAGGACTTTTTCCTGATTGGGAGCTGTCCTTGGTGGTGAAGATAGAAATGCTGTTACAGGAGCCTATTATATGGGTCACCCAACCATGACATTGTCCGGCTTCATTGATCTCATGGCTATATGTTTCCTGATTATGAGCTGTCTGTGGTGCTGAAGATAGAAGCTTTGTTCCTGGAGGAAGTTTTCCTGATTGGGAGCTGTCCTTGCGCTGAAGATAGAAGCTTTTTTCCTGGAGGAACTTTTCCAGATTGGGAGCTGTCCTTGGTGCTGAAGATAGAAATGCTGTTACAGGGGCCTATTATACAGGGGGCAGGACCGAGCCACAGCTCTGTGTGTGATTGGACACACAGAGCCACAGCACGGGAGCACGTCTGCTTGGGTGCCCCCAGGGCAAGCTGCATGCTATGGTACCCGGCAGGAGGGAGGAGCCAGGAGCGCCGGAGTGGGACCCAAGAAGAGGAGGATCTGGGCTGCTCTGTGCAAAACCACTAAACAGAGCAGGTAAGTATAACATGTTTGCTATTAAAAAGAAAAAAACAACAAAAAACAAGGCTTTAATATCGCTTTAATGCATAAACCCAGTTTTGCAACTTTGACCTCAGTAAAACTGAACATATCATCGCCACTGCTTAGTGTATCCTGGCAAATTATACTTTTTTTTCAGGATAAATTGGACTTTTATTTGGTGGGAAATAGCAATGGATATTTTATATATATATTCGTATTATTTTTTTCTTTTTAATTTAGTCATATATATTTTTGCTATTACCATATTACCATGTACCACCTCCAAAAAGACCTGCAAAATAAATTCTCCTACTCCTGATGATCACCTAAAGTAGGCCCAAGAAACAATAATACCTATTTTGTTTTATGGGGGTTTTTCCTCGCCTAAACACACTGACTCTAACGCTCACACCTACACTAAATATAAACCTTTTTTTAACTTAAACACACTGACACTAAATACTAAATATAAAACCATTTTTTATTACCTAAAATACACTAACACTGCCACTAATCCTAACATCAACCTTTTATGTCAGACAATATTAGCAATGGTTTAAGTCCTAATTGCCGAAATACGTTGGCCTTTTTAGTGGATGTTATGCATTGTTCCTTAGAAATAAAGATTTGTTTGTTGACATTACCAAAGTCCTGGCTTTTCATCATGATGCTGAACTACTATGCACCCCTTTATTTCTGAATATTCTTTATCTAGTTGCTTTCTCATTTGAGTTGACGGCCATAGGCTCTGCTGAGGGAGTGCTCCCTGGAGGAATTGTTCCGTTATCTTTTAACGCTGGCCCATCCTTTCCAGCTATAACAGCTTCAACTCTTCTGGAAAGGTTGTCCACAAGGTTTAGGAGTGTCTATGGGAATGTTTGACCATTCTTCCAGAAGAGCATTTGGGAGGTCAGGCACTGCTGTTGGATGAGAAGGTCTGGCTCGCAGTCTCCACTCTGATTCATCCCAAAGGTGTTCTTGCTTTGTGCAGTGGTCTAAATCATTTGGTGGAGGGGGGCTGTTTTTCAGGGGGGCTGTTTTTCAGGGGTTGGGCTTGTTCCAGTGAAGGGAACTCTTAAGGCATCAGCATACCAAGACATTTTGGATAATTTCATGCTCCCAACTTTGTGGGAACAGTTTGGGGACGGTCCCTTCCTGTTCCAACATGACTGCTCACCAGTGCACAAAGCGAGGTCCATAAAGACATGGATGAGCGAGTCAAGAGGTACTTGACTGGTCTGCACAGAGTCCTGACTTCAACCCAATGGAAAACCTTTGGAGTGAATTAGAATGGAAACTGCGAGCCAGGCCTTCTTGTCCAACATCAGTGCCTGACCTCACAAATGCACTTCTGGAAGAATGGTTAAACCTTCCCATAGACACTCCTAAACCTTGTGGACAGCCTTCCCAGAAGAGTTGAAGCTGTTATAGCTGCAAAGGGTGGGCCAATATTGAACCCTACAGACTAAGACTGGGATGACATTAAAGTTAATGTGCGTATAAAGGCAGGGGTCATAATACTTTTGGTAATATAGTGTAAGGTATAATGAATATCAGTGGTTTGTTATATCATGTGTGTATATTTTTCAGTGTTCACAAATTCTCCTTTCCCCTGAGGAAGAGAGCAATTTGAAACTTGTTGGGATTAAAGAGAATTGTACCCAATGTGTTTTGATTACACAGTTTCATTAGCAACCTTATGTGTTGTTTTAATACTTCTATAATGTGTTTTTTAAAAAAAACTCTATTTTATGCAATTCTATGTGTAAATATGTGGAAAGCCTAAAAAGTCCCATCCAGATCTTTCCTTTGCTCCAGTACATATAGGGATGTTGGCATTCATGTGATGGGTGGAATCATGTAAGGTCTATTTATGATGCCAAAAATTCACTGCCATTTAAAGCCAGGAAGATTCGTCTGCGGTGAATGTTTGCTGAATTGTAAGGTTTATCCGTGGGCAAAACTTTTTTTTTTTTCGTGGGGGGGGGGGGGGTGGTATATGATAGAGTGGGAAAGGGTTAAGGTATATCTGAAGGCAAAACTTTTCTTTAAGGTTTGGATGGAGTGAAGAGGGATTAGAACACCTGCCAGTTGTTTTTGCTGTTTGTGCCCCCGTTGGGGAGCTTCACCCTATTTGTTCTGTTATCACTGAAAGTGAAAGTAAAAGAAAATCCCAAATTTTGAGTTGTCCCCAGAAAAGTAAAAGAGGGTAAATCTTTCAATGGGGACACTAGTTCTGGTGACTTGGGGGTCCCCAAGGAATTCCATAATTTTCAGGGATTTCCTCTCACTTCCTGTTTGGCTATGGAACAGGAAGTGAAGGGAAATCTCTGCAATGGGACACAGATTGTGAAAAAAAAATCTGACAGTGGTTATAACCCTCCCTTACTCCATCCAAAATGAAAAAAAAAAGTTTTGACTATAGTTCTACTTTAACCCCTTAAAGCCGGCGCCTGCTGGCACTTAAGGGGTTTTGAATGCGGGGAGGGGCTTATGGTCATGTGACCGCTCACAAGCAGTCAATGGGAGTTTTCTATTAGCCACTGGTAACTATGCAGGGTGCGCTCTCAGCACAGCTCTATTGGTGCTATTGCATGCAAATATGTGGCCGATCGGTGCCAAGACACGGCCACCAAGAGGCTGCATATTTGGTGTGCTCGGCGCAAAGAGGTTAAAAAAAATCAGGTTTTTGATTGCTGTCTATGTTCCTGTTGTGGACATTCACCCTTTCCATCTGTCTGGGTGACCATTAACAGAGATTGATGTAAAATGTGAGGTGAGGAAAGTGTTAGATGATGCTGGACGTCCTCCAGCCAGGAAATGAGGACGGGGCTCTATTTGACTTACTGCAGCTTCCAATGCACATTGTGAGAAGCTCACAGTGTGCAGTGAAATCAGAGGAGGCCATTTCAGTCCCGGATAGGAGCCTGTACAACTGTGCAATACTGAAGAGAAGGCTGGAGGGAGGATTTCAAATTATGTTTGTATTCAGAGCCAGAATCCTTCTAACTTTGCAGTCTTTCATTGTATGCAAGGCTAGTCAGTGAATCATCTGGCCTCACCCACCTCTGAAAACAATGCCATTTCCATTTCACGTCCTGCTTTTTTCACATTTACAGATGGGCAGACAGGCAGACGAGTCCAGTCCTGACATGTAACACTGCGATGTCTGCCAGGAACAATACAGGATGACATTAGAGATTCTCACCTCCATCCACAGAAACACTACAATAAAATTACAGACAGATCAAACCCATGCGTCTCATCTCTTCTGACCATTTATTACTTATTAAAGAAGACACTGCATCAACATAGACAAAGCATCCTCTGAAAATGTCTCCAGTACAGCAAGTAATAGGAAATCCACAGTTTTTGAAGGACAGGAACCAGGGAAATCCTCCAAATAAATAAACCTATTTTTGCGACAAGTGTCTAAAAGGGAATATCCCCAGAGAACTCCTCTAACGTCTTGCTGTGTCTCTGGTAGAAATGTTATTCGGGTTCAGATTCAAGTAGAATTGCGTTTGAATGGGGTTGTTACAGTTAGGGGTCAATGTCTGATGTGGGAGGAATCTAAGCACTGACCGATGTTCACTAGAGCTTCTGATGGTGGAGATGGGTTTTGCTGTGTGTAAGTACAAGGTCACGGTCTTCAGGATCGCCCCTCCAGGAGGGGAACAAGTCAGGGTCTGGTAGCAGATATAACAAGTAGGGATCAAGCAGAAGCGTAGTCAGTAACCAAGGCAAAGGTCGGTAATTAGTAGTTGCAGGTTGAAAGCAAGCAGAAGCATAGTTGAGGAATGAGCCAAACATTGCTAATGAGTGCTTGTAGGTCGGGCTCAAGTGGAAGCATAGTCAAGGAACAAGCCAAAGTTGGTAACGAGTGGTTGTAGGTTGGGATCATGTAAACGCGTAGTCAAGGAACAAGCCAAAGGTTGGTAATCATTGATCGTAGAATGGGATCAAGCAGAAGGATAGTCAAGGAACAAGCCAAGGTCGGTAATGGATGCAGGTTGGGATTGAGCAGAAGCATAGCTGAGGAACAAGCCAAAGTAAGTAACGAATAGTAGTGAAGATACACACAGCAGCAAGAGTAACATGAGCAAGATATTGGCTGGAGAAGAGCACAATAATCTGGCAAACAGGAAGTGTAAAGGCGTGGCTAAAATCGAAAGTTCATGGGTGGAGCAAGGAGTTCAAGGTTCATCACAAACAAGGTACAAGGCACAATTATCCAGCATCCCAGATGGATCAGCAAGAAAAGCTACTGTTGGATTCACTGCAAAACGAGGAGAGAGTTTGGGACTTTAAATGAGACCATGTGGACCATGCGTCTCCATCCCTATTGTATACATAAAAAAGGGGGGGGGGGGACTTTAAATGAGGTATACATTGATGCGATTTCAAACAAGGATACCAAAAAAAAATGTAAATATTTATTGTTGAACATTGGCAACAATACCATGCAATAATGGGTACATAATACATAATAGACATAGTAAACATGTAAGCAATGTATAGCAGACTTGTTGCACATGAAATAAAAAATAGGTTGATAAAAAACCAAGCTCCAAATGGTGGAGTGCTGACAGCACATACAGTAACCTGGGTAAACACATTTGCATCTAGAATATGCCCGACGACGTTTCGTGGCAGTAGGGCCACTCTTCAGGGGCTGATGCGAAATGAATGCTATCTGAAAAAGACATGGGCATGTCACTAAGGTACAAGCAAAGCGACCCTGCTGGGGAAGCCAAATTATAATAAATAATCAAGATGGTTAATAGCTGTAGATTGGATACATGATGAGCTACTTACACAAACCAGCATGCACATGACAGTGGGCTGAGATAGGCGGACTGACATGGACGCCCAAACCGGGAGCTGAGGTGTTGTTCGTGGTATGGGGAAGCACAGAAAATCCATCTAGGCTGGCCAATGGGGTTTAACCTGGATGCATATATGAGCGGCTGGTCTGCTCTGCTCCAGGTGTCTCCCCTTCATGGCAGTCTGTGTGGCGTTGGTGTTGTCGGTTGGTTTTGCTGCAAGCACACTAAATTTTCTACGCTGTAAGTCTCACTGGCACTGTTGCAATCTTGATCTTTTTTACCCATTCTGTTGGTGGGGTTTCACATTTGGTTACACTTCTACTTTCCCACTTTGGGGTGGTTGTCTTACCCATTTTTTCTAGTTCTAACGTTGTCACGGTCACTCTGAATGTCGCATCTTTTAAATCACACGAACGTCGTTTTGGTTGGCTGTTGTGGTTGCGGTGTGTCTGACGGTACTTCCCCTCTGTGGACCTCGTCTCGTCTGGTCGGCGAGTATATACGTAGGTCCAATTTGGGGTAACCGGTCGGATCTACCTAAAAGACACGAAGGGGTATGGTGCTTGTTGTGGAGTCGAGGGCCAAACCCGCAGGTACAGTCAGGCGGATAGAGTCGGGTGACAGTACACGTACGACCAAACACATTCATCGAGTAGTACATAGGTTAGATGTCGATAATTGGTAGAACTAATAAATAATATT
>BLSH010295676.1:347708-363483 GCA_018402905.1 Glandirana rugosa
TGGTACGTTATTACCCATGTATTATGTATTATCTGTATCATTTGTACATTCGTTACATATCGTCTGAACAACGTGTACTTTATTTTTTATCCAACTATTTTTTGGTTCGAGGTTTACCACCTCACGACTGTCGTGTATGTCATTGGACCCATTTGTGTAAACGTAGATCTTATACGGGCTGCTGCAAAGCACCGTCATCCCGGTGAGAAGTCCCCGACTACGCTTTACTTACCCTAGACTTTTTCTGTACCCGTACAGTGATTCCATGTTCGTTTCGCTGGGACGACCCCTTCGGTTTAATATTATTTATTAGTTCTACCAATTATCGACACATGTATCCAATCTACAGCTATTAACCATCTTGATTATTTATTATAATTTGGCTTCCCCAGCAGGGTCGCTTTGCTTGTACCTTAGTGACATGCCCATGTCTTTTTCAGATCCCATTCATTTCGCATCAGCCCCTGAAGAGTGGCCCTACTGCCACGAAACGTCGTCGGGCATATTCTAGATGCAAATGTGTTTACCCAGGTTACTGTATGTGCTGTCAGCACTCCACCATTTGGAGCTTGGTTTTTTATCAACCTATTTTTTATTTCATGTGCAACAAGTCTGCTATACATTGCTTACATGTTTACTATGTCTATTATGTATTATGTACCCATTATTGCATGGTATTGTTGCCAATGTTCAACAATAAATATTTGCATTTTTTTTTGGTATCCTTGTTTGAAATCTCATCAATGTATACCTCATTTAAAGTCCCGCCCCCCCCCCCTTTTTTATGTATACTGTTGGATTCAGCAGAGGTCATGGATGCCAGTCTTGGTCCTGACAGGGGTTTTTGTCTTCTTGGTGAGCTGAGCCTTTAAATGCGATGGCTCCCCACTCAGGATGATTGGCCTGAGGACCACCAGCATCATAACAACCAGTGAAGCATCCCTGTCTGGCCATTTACCTGTCAGTCAAGGATCCCCAACTGATAGCTGAATGGTTTTAAAGCAGAGGGGATGGTGGCTGATATCACTGACCAAATATGGCCATGTCCATTAGCCACCATCTCCACCCCTAGGTTCAGAAAGCATCTTTCAGCTGGGAATCTGTCATTCGGCGAGAAGTAGCAAAAAGGAGTGGACTTGTTGGTGGGTTGGTATGTTAAGCATGTTGGCATGTGTCCTTTACCCCCTCCCCTTTTGCTAGTCAGTCAGGCTGCAGGCTCGGATGAGGTTTTAGTATGATCTGAAAGATTTTGGAGGAGGACCCCACTCCATATTTTTTTGTGTCCATTTGTGTGGGGTTCCTCTTAAATTCCATAACAAACCATCATCAAGAATAACGGTTCTGGTATGAATGTTTTGGGAAACCACACTTTTTTTTAGTTATTTTTGCTGTAGGATGTACTACAGTAAAAGTTATATTTGAAAAGAGAAAAACAAAATGCCAGTACTTTACATTTCCCTGTTGGATTCTTTTTAACTTGTTTGAAAATGCCATGAGGACCCCTTATAGAGTCCACTTTAAAGGGAATCTTCACCCTCCAAAACTAAAAATAGCACGCTTCTTTTTTTTAATTTACTTTTTCTTGTTAACAATGTTGTCTGGCCCCACCCCTCCATGCACTACATTTGCCTAGGCATTGTTCACTTTGCCTCCTGTGACATGCACATCACATATTCCAGGAGGCATAGCCTTTCATTACAGAAAGGAGGTGGAGGCAGGCTTATTGGTGCCTCATTGGGAGGCACGCTGTATAAACCTGAAACAACCGGAGGCCTATCGATGATGTCACAGCAAAACATAGTGGTGAGGACCGAGCCCTGCCAGAAGAGAAGTGGATCTCAGCTAGACAACGCTGGATCCGCTAGGTGGGGGAGTATCTGAAATGTGCTGAACACACCACCAGGTAAGCAGGAGTTTAAAAAAAAAGCCAGCACGTTGGGGCCCAAATCTGGCATTGGAGTACTCAGATAAAGTTCTCCAAACCTGGGTAGAGGCACCTGCACTGTGCCCCCAGCAAACAATACCTCTTTAACAGGGTGCAGTTGGGCTTGGACAGTGGCCTCTCACCACCTCTTAACTGCTAGGGCGACAGCCTGTCTTCCTCCATTCTCTTTGTTTGACTCAGCGAAGTCAGCACAAATGGTGGGGGCAGCACCAGTCAGCGACAGTGGCATTATCCCCAACAACTAGGTGGCAACACCAGTAAACAATACTGTTCCTCTTTAGCAGGATGCTGCTGGGTTTGGCCAGCAGCCTCTCACCAACTCAGAGTGACAGCCGTTCTTCCTTTGTTCTCCTTCTGTGGAGACCCAAGAAAAAAACAGCTCCTCTTGTAAGTAAGGTAAGTGCTACAGTACATAACATAAGAAAAAAAGAAACTTAATGCAGCCACCACACATTTTTGGTTTTCAGGATTATATATGTAGCGCCTTCTAGCTAGTGTGCTAAGCCTACATAGTTTAGTTCAGCCTTTTTCAACCAGGGTGCCAAGGCAGTGCCTTCATTTTTCTTTGGGGGTGATTGCATACAAGCGTGCAAGTGGACAAAGCCTGCCTTTTAGTTACATAAAGCAACAGGTTTTCATTGAGCACCATTACAACCTTCTAGCTGCCAGCTTCTTAACAACAAATGACATTATTGGTTGATAAGGAGGACAATGCGCAACTGCACAGAATCCTTGTTTCCCCTTCCCCTGCCCCTTTCCATCAGCACTGGGGTGACATTAGCTGAGTGAGGGAAAGAAACTGAGGAAGAAGAGAAACATTGTGGTACTAAACAGTACCAGTGTGTAAATGTTTGTTTGCTTTGGAAGAATAAATCACCTCTTGGATGCCCTATGTTGGGTGTCCTACATGTTACTGCATTATGTAAAAGCATTAGTTTAGTTTTTTTTTACAGTTTAGAATGGGGTGCCTTGAGATTATGCAGAATTACAATGGGTGCCTTGACTGAAAAAAGGTTGTCAAAAACTGGTTTAGTTGTCAGTGTAGGTAAATAGGCTTGGCTGACAGCCAGGCCCAGACTGAATCTGGGTCAGGGTTTAGTGACTCAGGGAGGCTGGATGACTCATCTGACAGCTCTTCTGGTGCCTCCCCGTTTTCTGGAACCTTGGAGAAGGTTTTAGATGTAGTGGGCAGAGGCTAGAAGGGGCAGTCATGCATATTTATGAGGACCCTGGCTAATCACCAGCAAAAAGGGGCTGGAAGAGTGCAGTTCGCCTCTTAAATAGTAATGGCCCATGCCAGCTGGGGCAGTTGGGTGGAAGATGGAGATGGAGTGCTAAGCAGGCTGTTGGAGACCCTTGCAGGGTGCCCCCTAGTCTGGGGGGGGGGTGATCTTTGGCCTGGGGCTCAGGTCGCTGGAAGATTCACTCTACAACACATGGAAGAAACCCTTCCTAGAGGCATGGGACCAAGGAGAGGACAGTGGGAGCAGGTCAGCACGTCTGGGAGATCTCCTGAGAATCAGCCAGGTGGGCTGGTAAGTGTCAATCTGGAAGACTGTGGAGAGAGTGCCAGTCTGGAGGACTGTGGGGAGAAGTTAGCCTGGAGGGTTAGCGAAAGGGGCAGCTGAAGCCAGGTGGGTTGGCAGTGCCTGAAGAGGGGGTGCTGAGATCAGTGACCATGAAGAGGAAGTGTTGGAAAAGTGTGAGCTGTGTCACCATATCTCCAAGTATAGGGGCTGCGAGTCCCTGTCTGTAATGGGCTTTTGTTACCAAATTGCAACAAGGTGACATAGATGGGTTCTGTAAGGAAATGAGTGCTGGAGGAAGAAGAGGAGCTGTATATAGAGACTTTATATAGGAAGAGTGTCCCTGAAGTTTGTTTTGCTGACGTCAAATGGGCATCCCATGAACTCCAATCTCTATCCAAGTTCTAATCCCTCAATAAAACATAAACACAAAGTTGCAGACTGTTCTCTGGCTTTAAATGCCTGTAAAAATTCAGTGTGCCTCATTGTGCATGGTGGGGGATCCCAATCTACTTGCGCCTCCTTAGGGGGTGCGCTATATATACAATTTAAAGCTTGTGGTAATTTGACTTAAATAAAGGTCTCAGCCTTCAAGATAAAGCAGAAACACAACCAACGATACCAGCAGAAGCACAAAAAAGGCTAAGAGAAAAGAAATTCTTTATTATCTCATTAACTATTATAACTGCTTAAAAAACAAAAACTTTTCTTTGCCGGCAGTTCTTCTTTAATCCATTCCACCTGTTCTCCCGTAGCCTCATTATCTTCCGTTCCTGGCGTTTGGCGGTGTTTGAAATTCTTGTTTTCCCTCTAATCTCTGACAAACTGTTATTTTTCTACAAAGCCCTCTTTGTGTGGCCGAGTGTCTCCACTATAAGAGGTCATTTGATCTCCTCAGACAAGAAGGATCTGAAATTGGCGCCTCCCTTTCATCGGGAACATGGTGTTTGCAGGGACCGGTCTGGATGTGATGCGGCTCGGGAAATAAAAGAGTCCGGCTGAGCTTTGAAAACGGCCTATTATTCCAGAAGCAGTGGGAGTTATTGAATGGGGACTTATTGTTCTCTACATCAGAAAATTACACAATGTTATGTGAAACCCACAACACGCACATCGGAGCAGTGAATCCTAAGCACTGCGTGTTGACACATTTTAACAGTATGCAATGCCAGGGTAGGTCAAGGTGGAATCAGTCTGGATATCGGTAAATTCGGTATCCCATTTGCACAGCTGGGCAGAACCCCCCACTCCGCAGTTAGCAGTGGTTCTTGGGTTCTCCCGAAGCCAAGCCAAAGACCCCTGATGCCTTCATAAAAAAGGGATTTTATTATAACTTACCGTAAAATCCTTTTCTCTGAGTTCACTGACAGACGCAGCCCTTCATTAGACAAGTGGGGTTATGCTCATATCACTAGGAGTAGACTAGGCAAAATAAAACAAAAGCATAGGTTGGCCCCTCCCAGGGGGCTGTCCTCACCTTAGCATATAACCCCCTGCTACTCTTCCCTCCTGTGAAATCCTTAATGATTTCATCCAACTGTGGGCCAAACAGACGCCCTCCCTGAAAGGGAAGATCTGTAAGAGCTTTCTTCGAAGCCTGGTCACCCGACCAAGATCGGAGCCACAGCACCCGCCTGATAACAATTGCAAAAACAGACATTTTTGATAGTATGGGAAGCAGGTCCAATGCAGTATCGCATAGGTAGCGGAGACCCTCTTCCAAGTGTTGTGCACCTCAGCCTGTGCACACTCACAAGTTAAACCAGAGTGTAATGTGGTAGCGTGCTCGTGAAGAGATTGCGCCGCCATAGCAGCCGCCAGAGCTGGCCGCATGGCTGACCCAGCCAACAAGAACAGTGCCTTAGACACTGCCTCCGTGCAGCGATCGGCCCCTCTTTAAAAGACGGAGACCCCTCCAAGGGAATGGTTATCGCCTTATTTAGACGGGCCACCGGTGGGTCAACTACTGGGGAAACCCATCTCTTAGTAAAGCTATCCTCAAAGGGGTAACAAACAGCAAAGTGTTTGGGTAAAGCAAAGGAATTCTGCGGCCGTAGCCATTCCTTGAACACCGCCTGTTCAAAAACCTGATCATAAGGGTAGGCCCCGGGGGACCTAGGGGGTTTAAGCGACCCACAAATATATGCAGACTCATACGACTCCCATGCTTGGTCAAGCCGCATGGAGTCGCGGATATCAGTGATCAGAGCGGCCACTATCGCTTTGTCGCGCGAAAATGGAGCCCCCTGATCACCTTCGCCGTCTGAGGGTATCAGTTCACCCTCCGATAGCTTCACGGGGTTCCAGTGACCACCGAGGCGCTTTCTGGTTCCGAATCTTCCCCCGAAGAATGATGGGGGGGCGGGCTTTTTTGGGGCCCCCCGGAGTTGGGTCCCCCGTCCGGGGAAAGAATTCCCCAAATACCACCCTCAGCTGTTCCAAGGACACCAGGGTCCTTGGCGTGGATTGTTGCTCCGCAGGTACCCCTGCCATAGCGCTGCTGGCCTCTGACATCCCAGACTTCCGGCACCCCCACTGTGTGACCACCACCTCTACCCCACCAATCAGCCAGGAAGACCCGGGAGGATTGCACCCACCGCTACCAGCACCCAGGGAGAGCCAACTATACTTGCTGTTTTAATGCCTCAGCACTGTGACCAGACTGAGCAATGACAAAAAACCGCTGCACTTCAAGAGCCTGCACTGCCGCGTCTGTCAGCACGTTGTCCAAGCAAAAGCGGAAGTGCTTCTGCCGCATTCATCACTTCCCGTAATACCGAGGACGACCACTGCCAGAGGACAGGCTGAAAAACTGCATGGGCTACAAAACAATGGCGGCTGCCATCCACACAAGCCGAGCTTACGGCAAAATGGCACGGTCGGCAGACGAACGAACGGCGATCCACACCGAATGACGGCGAACCACCGAATGCAGTGCTCCGACCGGTCAGTGCAGGGTGCGGTACTGCAGGGGGGGAGGGGGGAACGGGAGATGACCACCCCAGATGCGTCCCCACTAACAGGCCCCCACCGGCCGGCTACCTTAGAAGCTGCCCCTAGGACGGAAGAGGGGTCCTCCCACCAATCCGATGGGCGCAGTGGGTAGCCACCCGGAGCAGACTTACCTCCCCACGGAGAGGAATGCTGCTTGCCAGGCCACTGGACAGGAACAGAACCAGTCACCGGGCTCTAGTGGGATTAGCCACTGGCCGCCCGCACGGAACAGGCGCTATGCGGCGTGCTCCGCTAAGGGTAGCTCGCACAGACGTTGGCCGGACTGGGGAAAGTTTTTGGATTCTAGATATCCTCTATACCACCAGCCGGCTTCTTGATAGTAGTCTTCATCAGAAAAAACCTCAGAAGACCGCAGATCCCATAGGGAACCAGGTCTACTCCTTGCACTAGGCAATTAAAAACTGATATGCTATTGTCTAGCAGGGGGTTATATGCTAAGGTGAGGATGGCCCCCTGGGAGGGGCCAACCTATGCTTTTGTTTTATTTTGCCTAGTCTACTCCTAGTGATATGAGCATAACCCCACTTGTCTAATGAAGGGCTGTGTCTGTCAGTGAACGTAAGAGTTAAGTACCCATCACTGCCCAAGGCTATCCCAAGAGGGCTAGAGTTAAATGAAAATTATTGAAAAGGAGTAAAAAAAAATGCAAATAAAAATTTTTCAAAAATGTAAGGAACCCCCATCCCCCCATGCATGCACAAAAATGCAAATGCGCACGCACTGTAAATCCGGCATGCATATGTAAATGGTGATTGCACCATTGTTGCTATTTCACAGGCATGCACAATTTTAAATCCTCACATGTTTGGTATCTGTTTACTTGACTTGAGTTAAGAATACATCCTGGAATAGTTAAAAAAATAGTGTTACTGTAGATAAAAAATATAATTATTCCATATTTTTTCCATTTAAAATTAGAATAAAATTATGATTCTGGTACAAAGCATTGCAATGTTACTTACATAAGTTACTGTATATACTGTATTATACATATGATGTAATGTGGTCACTTAACCACTTGCCGACCGCCGTACGACTATAAGTGACGACAGCATGGCTCTGTCCCGCGAATTGCCGCTTATAGTCGTCACTTTAGTGAGCGGGGCCGCGGGTCGGGACTCAATGTCCAGCCACGACTCGCGATGCCCTGTGACAGAGCCAGAAAGGTTAACCGCTGATGTAAACACAGCAGTTTCCTGTTCTGACGGGCGGCATGTCAGAGATCTACTGATCCCTGTACTCGGGGTTAAGGATGGGCTCAGGCGTGTTGGCAAGTGCATGTGCCCAGGAAGTGAACCCTGCACTGCGCTAATCACAGGCAGTGAGACATTTCCCCGATGCGCGGCTGCCGCGATCGGGGAATATCTCATTGCCTCTGATTAGCAGCCAAGACCATGTTGGTCACTCCATGGACTATCCTACGGTTTTCCATTGTCAACCTATGACACTTGAAAAGACTTGGTCATATAGTGAGACAGCCGCTGCAGGGGAAAGACCGATTTGATCTAAGAGTTACGGTCTCCCAGTGTATGGCCATCCTATTGCAGTGTGATACGGGATATCCGGTCTCACTAAGCAGGGAAGCATCAGGTTGTACATTGGATATCCACTGAAAGGATCTGACACGGGTCAAGAGTGGCTTTACAGGGACACGGCTTCCTCACAACAGTGGAGGAGATTGGACAATTATCTTGTGAGTGGACTTTATTACATAACATCCTCCTAACGGGTGGAGACCGAGTCACCAGGTTGGGAACGGTCTCCCCGTAATTGGGGATATCATCTGTATGTCCCACAGAATATTTTGGCATTACCACCAGTGTGAACAACAGGTCAAAGCAGGGGACTGGATTTAAGGAGAGGAGTCTTTCCCCCAATTTCCAATCAACCACGGTGATTACAGCTTGGTGATTACAGCTCGGCATCAAACAATAGAAGGCCTTCTAGGAGTCAATTGAGGATACAGGTGGACATTGTTGTTCCTAGGGAGGTCTTCCAACAATATACTCCTGGAGATACAGGATAGGGAACCAGGTAGAGACCGTTGGAGCATGAAATTAAGGTCTCCCTGTAAGTACCTACAGAATTCCAGCTAAGGAGGAACCATATGTTATCTACAAACTTTGAATTTCCAATTACAGTGTTATAATGACTTTGATGCCTTCCTTATTTTGACCTGGTCAATCACTTTTGACTGGCAACAACCACCATCCCCTCTGGGGTCGGGGGCAGAGTAGGGGGGGGAGCAGATAGAGGTGTACCATCTTTAGGGGGCTAGAGGGGTGGTTTCCAACGGGGATCCCCTATACATCCCCCATCTTAGGGGGGGGGCCCTGAAGATTGCAAGGGTCAGGTGGGTCCCCCACCGGGGGGGGGGGGATGGAGGACGGTGTGGCACTAAGGAGGAAACTATCAAGTTCATTGGACACCAGGCACATGGGATGGATGTGTGAGGGGCATGTCATGTGATGATTTATCAATAAAGAATACACAGATGACTTGTAATGGTGGTGCAGTTCGTTTTCTTTTTTCTTTTAATGAAAAAAAAAAAAAGTATTGACTTTAAACAAGAAGATCTGATTGCAGTTGGTGTTCTATTTCATCCCAAAGGTGTTCAGTAGGATTTAGGTCAGGCCTCTTGAGTTCTTCAATGCCAAACTGGTCAGGTAATTTCTTTGTGGAGCTGGCTTTGCACAGACCATGTGAGTTCCTCCACACCAAACTGGTCAAGTCTGGTCTTTATGGAGCTGGATTTGTGCAGATCACATACGTTCCTCCACACCAAACTGGTAACCAGGTCTTTATGGAGCTAGCTTTGTGCAGACCATTCCAGTTCTTCTACACTAAACTGGTCAAGCCATGTCTTTATAGTGCTGGCTTTGTGTAGAACACTCAAGTCCCTTCCCATCAAACTGGTCAAACCAGGTCTTTTAGGAGTTTGCTTTGTGCAGATCACTTAATATCCTCTACACCAAACTGGTAAAGCCATGTCTTTATGGAGCTAGCTTTGTGCAGTCCACTCAAGTTCCTTTACACCAAACTGGTCAAACCATGTCTTTATGAAGCTGGCTTTGCATAGGTTTAGACCACCTTATGCTAAAAAGAATATTAATTCATTGTAAATGAAATGTAATGGTAGTGAGCACCAGCAGTCTCTTGTAGCATGTCTCTAATTCTTGACAGTCTCCTGCAGCATGCCCCCAGTCTTCAACCTCATCTGGAGAAGGTCTGCAGCCTTTGATCATCCCCTTTAGCAACCCAACTACACTATATTGTGAAAAGTATTGGGACGCCTTCCTTTACACATGCACTTTAATGGCATCCCTGTCTTAGTCTGTAGGGTTCAATGTTGAGTTGGCCCACCCTTTGTTGAAGCTATAACAGCTTCAACTCTTCTGGGAAAGCTGTCCACAAGGTTTAGGGGTGTGTCTATGGGAAAGTTTGACCATTCTTCCAGAAGCTCATTTGTTCTCAGTCTCCACTCTAATTAATCCTAAAGGTGTTCTGTCAGATTGAGGTCAGGACTCTGTCCAGGCCAGTCAAGTTCCTCCATCCCAAACTTGCTCACCATGTCTTTATGGACCTTGCTTTGTACACTGGTCCAAATCATTTGATGGAGGGGGGATTATGTTGTGGGTTTTTTTCAGGGGTTGTGCTTGGCCCCTTAGTTTCAGTGAAGGGAACTCTTAAGGCGTCAGCATACCAAGACAATTTGGACAATTTCATGCTCCCAACTTTGTTGGAACAGTTTGGGGATGGCCCTTTCTGTTCCAACATGGCTGCACACCAGTGCACAAAGCAAGGTCCATAAAGACATGGGTGAGCAAGCTTGGAGGAACGTGACTGGCCCACACAGAGTCTCAACTCGATAGAACACCTTTGGGATGAATTAGAGCAGAGACTGTGAGCCAGGACTTCTCGTCCAACATCAGTGCCTGACTCCACAAATGTGCTTCTGGACTAAGACTGGGATGCCAGTAAAGTTCATGTGTGTGTAAAGGCAGGGGTCCCAATACTTTTGACAATATAGTGTATTTACATTACTGCGGTTGTCCAGCCTCTGGACAATTTACAATACAGCTACTGAATATTATGCATAACCCTTTGGTGGTATCAGGGGTCTCACTTGAGACAACCAATATCAAATACTGTTGGTCTTGCTCCTAATTCTCATGAATCTCATGAAGTTTTTTGTTTCACATGCCTCAATAGAACATCTCCATTGGCTGAATTCTGCTTCCCAGCTTACTCGGCAATGTCCATAATTCACAGCTGTAGGCAAGCATAGAGTCATGGACAGAATGATTAATGGCCAACAACGTTGTTTACTTCCTTCTATTTTCTATAAAACCATTATTCAGGGTCTAGCTATTGATTTATTTCTCTAGCCTTCCATTATGGCTGTTGGTTGACCAGATAATTGAAACTCTTCACTCGCCCCTATATTTTGCTTTGAAGGTTTAATGAACACCTTTTCTCATCTATACCGATACAGAAGTTTGGGTCTTCTTCACTTATGGAGGTGTTCTTCTTTTTAAGTTCTTCTTACCACGTGTCGATCATAGGAATATATGTTGAGCACGGGCAATAGTGATATACAATATGTATTTCCTTGTATAACAGCAATGTTTTCAATGAAGGCCAGCTTAGTGATGACCTCTTCAGTTGCCCAAGGGTCTTCTACTCTCAAAGCTCTTATCATCCTCAGCACTATGAACAATACAGTAATATCCTGTATCCCTGTGCCTTTTGCTTACCTGCTTCCTTTCAGTCACATCATTATTGTAGACGTGCACCTTCTTGACCCTGTCCTTTTTGTGCACTGGGCTATCACTGGCTGCCTCTCAGTACGTGCACAATCATGTGCACATGTGCAACAGCAACCCAGAACATTGGCTTCTTCTTCTTCAGTGTACTCCTGATTGGTTGCCATGCCTTAAAGGGACCTCACCTACTCTTAGTAGTTGTGACCAAAAACATTGTGTGCAAGCTGCTCAGGCTTAGAAAAGGGTGCTAGTCCTGGTTCACTGCTGTGAGTGCTGGCTGGGCAGGGAGCCTGTCCTGGCTCCAGATGTTAATGTGTGGAAGTATTCCTTAAGCCACGCATCAAAGCAAGCCCACTCGTGATGATATGTGGTAAGCTCAGCCTGGGCACCAGCCAGGCCATGCCCCCAATGTGTTTCACTCCACCTCCTCAGAGCTTAAGCTTGCTGAGGAATAGTATCCATGCTAAGACCAGATCATCCAGTGTTTAAGTTCCTGGGGATACCTAAGTACTGCGCATGCACATGATGCTTCCTCAAAGGGTAGCTTCTAAAAAGTGGCCACCTGGACTCCACAAGTACATGACCCTCACAGGTCGGTTAAGTGTTCCGATATAGATCCTACAGAAGCTCAGGAAGCATGCAGCAATGTTTTGATTGGTTTCCCATGTTCTGAGAAACCCTCCACAGCTCATTGGATTCCTTAGACTTTCTAAAGAATGTGATTGTGCCATATTACTCTACTATATTTTCTGAGACTGACTTCAAGTTGGATTAAAAAAAAAAAAAAAAAAGATTGAAATCAGGGTGTAGATGAGGCTCTGGGTACCTCAACCAGGGTGAACATGCATTGGTTCTCTGTTAGATCTTCCATCTCACTTTGAGGTGTGACATAGAACACTAAGAAGTGACATGCCACAAGGATTCTGACATTCTCTACTATCTCCTTTCTGGTCTTTGGGGTCATCTGAAGGCAATTGTCTATGCTGTGAAGATACGAGATGTGCAGCACCTGAAACTACGGATACTGGAAGCCTGTGCTAGCATTTCTCCTGCGGTGTTGCTATCAGTGTGTGAAGAGTGGGAGAAGAGGGTTGTGCCAAAAACAGGAAGTTAATATCACCAACCATTCCCATTTTATTAAGGTGTAGCCATATAAATGGCCCACCCTGTATATCTGTGGACGTTCTTGGTCTTGTCTCATAGCTTTAAATCAATGGTCTCCAAAATGCAGTCCAGGGGCCGGATGAGGCCCCTTTGCTTGCTTTTATCCAGCCTCAAGGCATTATACCCCCCCCCCCCCCACTGTCAGCAACAGGAGGGCACTATTCCTCCCACTGACACCAATGGTGGCTCACTAGTCCTCTCATTGACACGAATGATACGACTCTATTCTTCCCATTGACACCAATGATGGGACACTATTCCTCCCACTAATACTAATGATAGGGCACTATTACCACTATTCCTTCCATTGACACCAATGATGGGGCACCATTCCTCCCACTGATACCAATGATGGCTCACTATTCCTCCCATTGACACTAATGATGGGGCACCATTCCTCCCACTGATACCAATGATGGCACACTACTCCTGTCATTGACACCAGTGATAGGGTGCTATTCTTCTCTTTGACACCAATGATGGGGCACTATTCCTCCCACTAATACTTATGATAGGACACTATTCCTCCCATTGACACCAATGATAGGGCACTATTCCTCCCACTAATACTTATGATAGGGCACTATTCCTCCCATTGACACCAATGATGGGGCACTATTCCTTCCACTTATACCAATAATGGCTCACTATTCCTCTCATTGACACCAGTGATAGGGCACTATTCTTCCCATTGACACCAATGATGGGCCACTATTCCTCCCACTAATACTAATGATAGGGCACTACTTCCCCCTTTGACATCAATGATGAGGCACTATTTCCCCCATTGACAACAATGATGGGGCACTATTTCTCCCATTGATACCAATGATGGGGCACTATTCCTCCCACTAATACTAATGTTAGGGCACTACTTCCCCCTTTGACACCAATGATGAGGCCCTATTTCCCCCATTGACACCTATGATGGGACACTATTCTTCCCATTGACACCAATGATAGAGCACTATTCCTCCCACTAATACTAATGATAGGGCACTACTTCCTCCTTTGACACCAATGATGAGGCACTATTTCCCCCCTTGACACCAATGATGTGGCACTATTTCTCCCATTGATACCAATGATGGCACGCTTTTCCTCCCCCCTACTACCAATTATGGGGCAGTGTTCACCCCCTCTGATGCCAGGACGTTTTCTACTTCCACAGGCCACAATGCCCCCCCTAAAGTCTGAAGGACAGTAAACTGACCCTTTGTTCAGATAGTTTGGAGACCCCTGATTTAAACCATTGCAAACTAGCTTTTGATTCTTTATAATACTGTCTTTAAAAAGCACCTGAATTAAAAAAGTAAAGCTTAATTGTGCAGAAGCAGTACCTTGGAAGATCTACATTTTGTCTGGAATTCCACCTGAAAAATATAATTGCTCTTCCTGTACCTAGGCAAGCCTGTTCTGTAAAATCACAGCTGTATATCTGCAGTGTGATATCATCCACAGCACTGCTAGATTTGGTGTGACATATGGTGATGACACTACTGTGTTACTCTGTCTCTGTCTGTTCTCCTTGCTGGTAAGCAAGCTGCACCTGAGGACCTGGGGTTCAAGGATCTTCCTGCGCCTTCTTTTTTAATTATGTGGATCTGTGCTTACTCCACCTCTCCTGCTGCTTCTTAAATGGTCCCTCACCAGTCACCAGATCATCATTCAGTGATACCAGGAGTGGAGGCAATGCCCTGGCTCTACCCAGATGGCTACCTCCACACAGGAATATAGAACAGAACAAGGCATATTCAGTTGGTAATGGTAAAGTTTCAGCTACAGGCTACAGTGAGACCACAGGCAATAAGGATAACTAGTCCTTTGCTCTCCACTTGTCTTTTTAAGCACAGCTTTCACAATTGATGTTCTCTGTAATTCAAAGTTCTTCCATAAATTTCACAGCAACCGCTTCTTAAGTAGAAGCTCACCTTATATCCTTGTTCAATCTTATCACTTATGTATTTTATTGCTGTCTTACTTCTCATCTTACATCTTCCGCTGCCCATCTCAGAATTGTACTGCAGCTTCTGCATATTCATCTTGAACCTGCTCCAAAACAAACTCCTCTTCTGCAGTTGAACTTTTAGCTATCTTCATGTAGTGCTAACCCCCACAAAAGCTGCTGATTTGTGTCCCAGCCACTTTTCCCACTAGAGCAGTGGCAGCAATATTCACTTCTCTGGCTAAGTAAACAGTTTTGGGGTTGCCTTTTTAAAGGTTATTGCAGATTAACTTGGATGGGGCTTAAGGGAGTTGTGAGATACTCCAGAACACTTGACAAGAATGTGAGGATACTCTTCCCTTTGCAGCTACTTCTTAGAACAAGAGGACATGAAGTGGACAGCACTGGGGCACCATCAGTAATGTCCCAGGCCAGGCAAGCCTTGCCACTAGTGCACCAGGGTTTAACCTCAGCAAGAGTCACTAGGATCCCTCTCTCAAGTATGTAATCATAGTGTCCCTGGGCAGGGCCGATCCTGGGCGGGTGCGCGGGGTGCAGTGCACCCAGGCGCCGCAGGGAGGGGGCGCTGAACTATAAAAGTTGTCCCTTCACTCCTCTCCACTTTTTCAAGGCTGATCACAGCCAGGCAGCTTCCCGGAGGGCGGCGGCTGGGTGATGAGAAGAGCCGCTCTGTCCAGTGTATGACACTCAGAGGGGGAGCTGCGGCGATGCTACAAAGCAGCACACAGGCTGAAGCCGCTCCCCCTCTGAGTGTCATTCACAGGACAGAGCGGCTCTTCTCATCACCCAGCCGCCGCCCTCCGGGAAGCTGCCTGCCCTGCATCTCTCATAATATAGAAGATCGCTGTGGACTCTTTTCTGCCTTCTCCCAGCATCCCGCCCCCCTCCCCTCTCCTCCTGTCTGTTCCCTCCTCCCTCCTTCACTCTCCCCGCAGTACAGAGGTTAGGGGAGGGAAACCGAGCACAGTGTTCCTCCCCCCCCCTCCCTCTTGTACTGCAAAGAATTATGGGAGATGTAGTCCAGAGGAGGGGCGGGATTGCCTTCAAAATGAATGGGCAGAGAGTGTAATGGCCACAATGAGGAGGTAAGTTTCTGATATAACATTTTTCACTTATGGGTACTCATTAGCTGGCACTGATAGACTGCAGTCACGGTGGAATGGTCACGTATGGTCACGGTGGAATGGTCACGTATGGTCACGGTGGAGTGGTCACGTATGGTCACGGTGGAATGGTCACGTATGATCACGGTGGAATGGTCACGTATGATCACGGTGGAATGGTCACGGTGGAATGGTCACGTATGGTCACGGTGGAGTGGTCACGTCAGATAGTCACGGTCGATTACTCATGGGTATTCACTTTTTACAATATAGTCTTTGAATGGAGGAGT
>BLSH010295676.1:385042-405767 GCA_018402905.1 Glandirana rugosa
GTCGGAGTATTTATGTCACGGGTGGTTTACGTCGAAGTTGTTAAGTCACGGGTGGTTTATGTCGAAGTTGTTACGTAACGGGTGGTTTATGTCGAAGTTGTTACGTCACAGGTGGTTTACGTCGATGAAGTTGCATTTGGTGGGCACTGTATTTATGAGGCTGCATTTGGTGGGCACTGCACTGATGAAGTTGTATTTGGTGGTCACTGCACTGATGAGGCTGCATTTGGTGGGCGCTGCATTGATGAGGCTGCATTTGGTGGGCACTGCACTGATGAGGCTGCACTTGGTGGGCACTGCATTGATGAGGCTACATTTGGTGGGCACTGCATTGATGAAGCTGCATTTGGTGGACACTGCATTGTTGAAGCTGTATTTGGTGGGCAATGCATTGTTGAAGCTGTATTTGGTGGGCACTGAATTGTTGAAGCTGCATTTGGTGGGCACTGTATTTATGAGGCTGCATTTGGTGGGCACTGCACTGGTAGGCCTCATGCGCGTGCATGTGTCTACCCGTGTATTAATTTTGGATTATGCGCGTGTGTCTGCCAGTGTGTTAGTTGGGATTGTCAGTGTTTATCTATCAGTATGTATATATATATATGTGTGTGTGTGTGTGTGTGTATCTGTCATTGCAGCATGCACATATACAATGGTATTGAACAGGAACAAAAACCATCACAAACACACACTGACATTACACACACAGAAACTATGACAGCCAAACAATAGAAATTACTTTCTCCAGACAGGGGTCCTTAGGAATTTTTTTTAGACCTGCAGGGGTACTTCACAGTAAAAGGTTGAGAAACACTGCTCTATGTCAGGGTTTCTCAGCCCGGGGTACGCGTACCCCTAGGGGTATGTGTACCAAGGGCAGGGGGTATGCCGCTTGCACTGGGGAAGGGTGGAAATCACTGCTCTGATGCCCGGTTAAAAGTCTGCATTAAAGTAGGGGCGGCTTGCTGTATACACCTGCACAGTTTAATTGCAGAGCTGCCTGCTGCGGAGCGGTACGGCTGTGCCGAGTGCACTCCTGCACCCAGCGGTGCCACACAGACACTTCCCTGTCAGGTGGAGTGATCTCCGCCTGACAGGAGCTTCCTAGGTCCAGCCAGGGCAATGCTATCCGGAGGCCGGGATCGCGGGATGGAAGAGAAGTGCTGCCTCTGTGAGCTGCTCGGAGCGTCCACTGTCATGGATGAGTGAGCAGAGGCTGATGACCTTGCAGGCTGTAATGTGTCTGATCTGTGTGCTCCCACTGCAGTGCTTAACTTTATTTGTTTTTTCTTTAAGGGGGGTTAATGAATCTACAATGCTATTTGTAATACGCAGCAGGGAGGGGGTTAATGTACTGCCATTGGTCACTGATGCATTAGTGACCAGTGGCAAATAGTTAACCCCTTTGTGCTGATTTATTGGCACTAGTGTCAGTGTTTATTAACCCCTTCATGCTGCATCATAAAGGGGTTAATTAACACTGCCACTGATGCCACTAATGCAGTACATTAACCCCCTCCACGCTGCGTAATACAAATAGCATTGTAGATTAATTAACCCCCCCCCAAAAAAAAAACAGTTAAAGTGGTTGTAAGATCTGAAGGTTTTTTACCTTCATGTATTCTATGGACACTGACAGGCTGCACTGAGGGGCACTGGTGAGGCTGCATTTGATGGGCACTGGTGAAGCTGCATTTGATGGACCCTTGTGAGGCTGCATTTGATGGACACTGGTGAAGCTGCATTTGATGGACCCCTGTGAGGCTGCATTTGATGGACCCTTGTGAGGCTGCATTTCATGGGAAATGGTGAGGGTGCATTTGATGGACACTAGTGAGGCTGTATTTGATGGACCCCTGTGAGGCTGCATTTGATGGACACTGGTGAGGCTGCATTTGATGGACCCGTGTGAGGCTGCATTTGATGGACACTGGTGAGGCTGCATTTGATGGACACTGGTGAGGCTGCATTTGATGGACACTGGTGAGGCTGCATTTGATGGACACTGGTGAGGCTGCATTTGATGGACACTGGTGAAGCTGCATTTGATGGACCCCTGTGAGGCTGCATTTGATGGACCCTTGTGAGGCTGCATTTCATGGGAAATGGTGAGGGTGCATTTGATGGGCACTGGTGAGGGTGCATTTGCTGGACACTGGTGAAGCTGCATTTGATGGACACTGGTGAGGCTGCATTTGATGGACCCTTGTGAGGCTGCATTTGATGGACACTGGTGAGGCTGCATTTGATGGACACTGGTGAGGCTGCATTTGATGGACACTGGTGAGGCTGCATTTGATGGACCCTTGTGAGGCTGCATTTGATGGACCCTTGTGAGGCTGCATTTGATGGACACTGGTGAGGCTGCATTGATGGGCACACTAGTGAGGTTGCATTGATGGGCACTGTTGAAGTTGCATTTGATGGGCACTGTTGTGGCTGCATTTGATGAACACTGGTGAGGCTGCATTTGATGAACACTGGTGAGGCTGCATTTGATGGGCACAAAAACCCTCACAAACACATACTGGCATTACACACACACAGAAACCATGACACCCAAACAATAGAAATTACTTTCTCCAGACAGAGGTACTTAGTAATTTTTTTTAGATCTGGAGAGGTACTTCATCATAAAAGGTTGATAAACACTGCTCTATGTGACGTGTGTGTACATCTTAGTATTACTCATTATGTCCTTTATATTTATGTTGTCAGGGGTTCCATTATTCAGTCCTCTCTCTGTACATTGACTTTGTACTTCTCAGTAATTTCCATTATTACACTTCAACCTTCCACAGGCAACACTTAAATATTACCACTCCCTCTGCCCCCCACGTAGGGTGATTGGTTACATCACAATTGGTTATAATTACATTGTCAGACTGCCCAATTAAATTAGATTCCTGTCCATTATTTATTAATCAGCACTGAGCAGTCACCTAATATTTGCTGATCGGAACACAACATGGTTTTTCACATATTTAAATATTTTGGAGATTTTATGTTTATTATAACCGCTGTGACTTGTTCTTTTACATGATCCCTGCCCTACGTTTCATGATACATGGGGTGGAGAACAAGTGTGCCAATCTGTGCTGCCAATTCCAATTCCAATGGACATCCTGTGGGCCTGTGCTGCCTCCTCATGGCAACATTCAGGAACTGCACCTGTCATAGGAATGTGCTTGAATACTATGTTGGCTTTTAAAAGGTGAACTCCGGACACAAAAACCTTCATTTAATAATTGAATATATTCCTCAATAGCCACAACAGTTATCAGTTCATTTTGTGTGCACTAAAGGTCTTTGCAAATCCAGATATCACCTAGTGAATGTAGTAGTGACATCATCACAGCCTGTGCAGAGAGCAGAGCTGTGGGAGGGGCCCCACAGGCTCCACCCAATACTGAAAACTGCAGGAGTGGGCGGAGACAAGACCAGTCAACCTGCACAAGGAGGGAGAGCAGCAGGGAGCGGTCTTTATTACAGGAAGTCTGACACTGGATTGCTGCACAGATCTGGAAGAAATACACAAAGCTCACCGAGAGTCAAGAAGAATAAACACGTTGAATTTATTTAGATGATATTTACTGATCCCGGATTTCAGCTGTATAGGTTGTGTAGATATGAATATTACTGTGTAAGGCAATGAAGGCAGTTATTTCCCAATAGTGGGAATGTCAAATGGGTGGTTCCAGGTGAGATGATGTCGTCAGTCTCCTGCAGGCAGGAGGAAGCATTTCCTCAGTCTCCTCTTCCCCAGAGATCAGGCTGCAACTTTGTAGCAAATCAAAAGGGGAGAGGCTGCTACATGGGCTGATTTGTGTCAGACATTTGTGAACACAGCCAAGAACTGTACAGACACCAGAATTTACATGGCTGACATCTCAGTCCAGGAAAGGGATAATGACCGTAGATGATACCTGAACAAAGATGGCGACATCCTTCTGGAGAGAAAAGCAGATCAGGGATGTTGGCGGGAGGACTGTAATCTCTGTGGGAGGTAACAAATACCTAACGCATTGCTTAGTATGCTACACTTATCACTACTCTATCTGACGCTAGGCCTGCTTAAAAGGGTCTATGTATTTTTGTGACAAACATTCGCACCATGAAAATTTGCTGCATTTTCTCACATAGGATTAGTTCCTATATCATCAGTGCCATCTAGTGGCCATAATGTGTTTTTTCCTGATTGAGGTATTTCTGGCACAAAAAAAAAAACATTATGGCCACTAGGTGGCGATGATGACATAAGAACTCCATGTTTTACACGAAATACTGGAATTTTTCATTAATTCTGGTTGTCACACCAGCAAAGCCAACATTTTATACATAGACCAATTTATGCAGCATGCTAAGTATTAAGTCAGTGTAAAACTTCCAGGAATTTATTAAGGGGTACTCCCTCTGAAAATGCCTTTATCTGCTTTTCTTTCCAGAAGGACGTCACCAGGGTCATCATATACTTCTTGGATTGAGATATTGGCTAAGAGATTAAATGTTCATATAAATTCCGTGTGTTCATAAATGTCTGCCATACATTTATTTATTTCAGGTACTTATATGGCGCTGTCAATTTATGCAGCGCTTTACATATATTGTACATTAACATTAGTCCCTGCCCTCAAGGAGCTTACAATCTAAGGTCCCTAACTCACATTTATTCATATACTAATACACATAGTAGGGTCAATTTAGACAGGATCCAATTAACCTACCAGCATGTCTTTGGAGTGTAGGAGGAAACCAGTGTACCTAGAGGAAACCCACACAAGCACAGGGGGAGCATGCAAACTCCAGGCAGGTAGTGCTGTGGTTTGGATTTGAACCAGCAACCCTTTTGCTGCCAGGTGAAAGTGCTAGCCACTGTGCCATCCCATCAGCGCCATGTTGCAGCTTTTCATTTAGCTACAAGGTTAAAATGTCTCTGATCATGGGGGGGGGGGGGTATAGAGAGACTGAGGAAATGCCTCCTCCTTACTACAGCCAACTGATGGCATCATCTCAGCCTGGGCAAAGTCACTAACTGAAGCTTAAGGCTGGCTTTTTAAAGTGGAATTCCACCCTGAAAAAAAGTTTTTTTTTAAAAAAGTCAGCAGCTACAAATACTTTTAATAAGGACACTTACCTGTCCAGGGTGCCTGTGATGTCGGCCCCCCGAGGCCGATCTGTCCATCGGATCAGGTGCAGGCGCCGCCATTGTAACTAAGGGAAACTGGCAATGGAGCCTTCAGGCTTCACGGGCGGTTTCCTGCTGTCACACGGCGCTTTTTGAGTGGTCCCGTCGTCTTCTGGGACACACACAGATCCCAGAAGGCATCAGGAGGGAAGGAGGAAGGTCAGAGCCAGAAGGGGAAATTACGTACTTCGCCGGGGGAGAGGCTGGGGCGGAAGTTCCCCTTTTTAAAAAAGATTGTATATTCAAAAACGAAGGGTGGAGGGTGGTCTTTTGTTTAAGACCAAGTTCTAAAGTTGGGTGGAACTCCGCTTTAATGATGAACAGTAGATAGTTATTTACAAAAATTATACTGTTGTTATATGTGGTTACATGCTAGGAATTTTTTCATGCAGGTCCACTATAAACAACAATTATGAAGCCCCTTAGAAGAGTACACCAGGATTGGTTGGTCAATGGTGATGCTGGGGGTTGGTGGCTCTGGAGCATGCATGCCAACAGTCTTTGTTTTGCCAGGACAGTCATCTTAGCCCTCTGTGTCGCCAATGTTCTGTCTAGGGCCGTGTCCAGGGATCATAGCATCAACCTTATTTGAGCTATTGCACATGCACAATAGGTCAAAAGGCATTCATTGTGTAGATTAGGGTTCATGATTGGGTGGTTCCTCCATATTTAGAGGCAGAACCCTCTCATGCGTGTTTCTTGCATAACAAGAGGTATGGAGTGGGATGACCAACCCGTAAAGTAGACATGATGGGTATCTCCAACATAACTAGAAGTATGATCTGGAATGACCAAACCCGTAAAGTAAGCATGATGGGTATCTCCAACATAACTAGAGGTATGGTGTGGGATGACCAACCCGTAAAGTAGACATGATGGGTATCTCCAACATAACTAGAAGTATGATCTGGAATGACCAAACCCGTAAAGTAAGCATGATGGGTATCTCCTTCATAACTAGAGGTATGGTGTGGGATGACCAACCCGTAAAGTAGGCATGATGGGTATCTCCAACATAACTAGAGGTATGGTGTGGGATGACCAACCCGTAAAGTAGGCATGATGGGTATCTCCAACATAACTAGGAAGTATGGTCTGGGATGACCAACCCATAAAGTAGGAATGATATGCATCTCCAACATAACTAGAGGTATGGTCTGGGATCACTAACCCGTAAAATAGGCATTATGGATATCTCCCACTGCAGGTGTGGCCTGGGATAACCAATCCATAAAGTAGGCATGATAGGTTTCTCCAACATAACTAGAGGTATGTCCTGAGATGACCAACCCTAAAAGTGGGTGTGATATTTATTACTACTAACAGATCACAGCCACCCCCCTGACAGTGACTTTATCTTCTTTTCCCTCCAGAACAAGAGCATCATCTTTATTCAGCCATTGTCCAGGTTCACCATCTACTTCCTGCACTGAAATGCCAGATCTGAGTTGGCACAATCATGTAGGTCACCATCTACTTCATACACTAAAATCCAATGTCTAGGCAGTCTTTTTCAACCTTTTTACCCAAGAGGGACCATTGAAAAAATTTTCAGGCTTTGGGGTCTGGGATGTTCAACCCATAAAGTAGGCATTATGGGCATCTCCAACATAACTAGAGGTATGGTCTGGGATGACCAACCCATAAAGTAGGCATTATGGGTATCTCCCACATAACTTGAGGTATGGTCTGGTATGACCAATCCGTAAAGTAGGCATGATGGGTATCTCCAATATAACTAGAGGTATCGTCTGGGGTGACCAACCCATAAGGTAGGCATGATGGGTTTCTCCAACAGAACTGGAAGTATGACTTGGGAGGATCAACCCTCAAAGTGGGTGTGATATTTATTACCACTCACAGATCACAGTCTGCCTTCATCTGCTTTTCTCTCCAGAACAACAGCATCATCTTTATTCAGGCATCTTCCAGGGCCACTAGCTACTTCCTGCAGTGAAATGCCATCTCTGAGTTGACACAATTATGTGTGTCACCATCTCCTTCCTAGATTAAAATCAAATGTCTAGGACGGCCTTTCTCAACCTTTTTTATCCAAGAGGGACCCTTGAAACATATGTCAGGTCTTGGGGAACGTCTGGTAAAAATTAATTTATTAGGGGTCAGTAGAAACAATGCCCTTACATGCCACCCAAAAAAAGCATTGGTGTCATGACACTGGCTCAGCCAAGTGTGTTTTCACCCAAAACCATGCAGTCATCTTCAGATGTGAGTTCAATCAGCCACAGGTCAAGGAATCCTTGGCAAACTCTGGAGGAACCCTGGTTGAGAATCGCTGGTCTAGGTAATGGGTGGTCAAACTAATTTTAAGGTGGGTAGGTATAGTGCAGGGTTTCTCAACCAAGGTTCCTTCTGAGGTTGCTAGGGGTTCCTTAACCACTTCAGCCCCGGAAGGACTTCCCCCTTTAGGACCGGAGCCCTTTTTGCGATTCGGCACTGCGTCGCTTTAACTGACAATTGCGCGTTCGTGCGACGTTGTACCCAAACGAAATTTGCATCCTTTTTTTCCCACAAATAGAGCTTTCTTTTGGTGGTATTTGATCACCGCTGCGTCATTTCTGATCGCCGCTATAAACAAAAGAAGAGCGACAATTTTGCAAAAAAAAAACAAATTTCTTACTTTTTGCTAAAATACAAATCCAAAAAAAAAAATATAAAAAAACATTTTTTTTCATCGGTTTTGGCCGATTTATATTCTTCCTCATATTTGTGATAAAAAAAATCGCAATCGGCGTTTATTGATTGGTTTGCGCAAAAGTGGTCGCGTTTACGGACGATGAGAATTCATTTCTGGGGTTTTTATTTTTTTTTTATTTTTTACTAGTAATGGCGGCGATCTGCGATTTTTAGCGGTACTGCGATATTTCAGCGGACATGTCGGAACATTTTGACACTTTTTTGGGACCATTGGCATTTATGCAGCGATCAGTGCTATAAAAATGCACTGATTACTGTGTAAATGCCATTGGCAGTGAAGGGGTTAACCTGCAGGGGGCGCTCTAAGGGTTAACTGTGTTCCCTGGGCGTGTTCTAACTGTATGGGGGCTGCCCTAGCAGGGGAAGGGAAGTGATCATAGCTTCCATGTAGAGGAAGGATGTGATCACAGCCCTTCCCCCGTCACAGAACGGAGGTCCGTGTTTACTTACACAGACCTCCGTTCTTTCACTCCGGGGGGGGGCATCGCGGGTGGCCGGCGGAGATCAAATCCGCCGCACCCGCTCCCTGGCCCTCCCCGAACACAGTGAGCACGCGCTCACTAGGCTCGATCCCGCAGCCGCCGTCATATGACGGCGTTTTGCGGGAAAGAGCCACCTTGTCGCCGTCAATTGCCGACCAGCGGTCGGCAAGCAGGTAAGACCAAGTTCTAAAGTTGGGTGGAACTCCGCTTTAATGATGAACAGTACGCACGCTCACTGGGCTTGAGCTCGCAACCGCCGTCATATGACGGCGATTTGTGCAATAGAGCCCCCTTGTCGCCGTCAAATGCCGATCAGCGGTCGGCAAGCGGTTAAGCAATGAGCAATTTCTGCCTCTCAGATAAGTTTCCACTGACACCATTGATCTTATTAATTATCTGTAAGGGGTAATTCTTCCCAATGACCACAAGACTAATGTATCATGAGATGTAGATAGAGTCATTTTTAGCAGTGGTTCCTTGAGACCAGAAAGTTATTTCAAGGGTTCCTCTGTGTTGAAAAGGTTGGGAAAGGCTGTTCTAGTAGGTAACTCTCTGGCAGATGACACCTTTGTTGCTTAATTATTTTAGCAATAAAGACAGTCAATAAAAAAAAACAACAAAGGTTCATTATTACGAGCGGTTGAGTAATGAAGCACACAAGTCCTGGTCCATCGAGCCATGACGTAACGTCAAAAAGCAATGGCCTTCCATCATTCATCACCTCTTCTATTCCTTGGTGACAACATTTTTATTCCATTCTGTTCTGAGGATCCCCAGCACAGCAGCAGTGAGATACAGTTAATGGCGAGCCTGAAATGCGTGGCTCTGTTCAGGAGACGGTGGTGACTCATTATCACACTTCGTCTGTCATCTCCGCCTGGAGCCAGGAATTCTTACATGTCCCGCGCTTCAAAGAGAAACTCGCCCGACTCTGGGACTGTAATTAGTGAAATACATACAAAATGAGATTCTCCCGACTTATCCTGGAGAAAGATCGCCGCCGAACAGGACATGAAAAGTCGCCGATGGACCAGAAATGGGAAATAATTGGCAGGCTCGATTAAATGGAATCATTGCATTCCCAGTTATGTCATCTTTCTTATTCTTCCCAATGTATGGTGTAATCAATGACTCAAGCTCAAGGGAGTGAAAGAATATCTGGCCGATGGAAGTCTCTAACCTCTCCAGCCCTGGAAGATTTACCTCCCTTCATGGCCAGGCCATTTTTTGCGATACGGCACTGCGTTACTTTAACTGACAATTGCGCGGTTGTGCGACGTTGTACCCAAATAACATTTATGTCCTTTTTTTCCCCACAAATAGAGCTTTTTTAAGTGGTATTTGATGACCTCTGTGGCTTTTATTTTATACACTTTAACTTCTTCCCGCCCGCGCCATAGCCGAATGACGGCTACAGCGCGGCTCTAAAATGCCGGGAGGACGTCAATAGACGTCCTCCCATTTGGCTTGTGCTGGGCGCGCTCCCCGATGTCCGCCGGAGACCCGCGATCTCCTTTCAGAGAGGAGGAACGGGGAACCGCCGAAGTAAACACGGCGGTTCCCCGTTCTGAGAATGGGACATGACAGATCTACTGATTCCTGTCACTGGGATCAGTTAGATCTGTTATGTCCCGACCAGCCCTGCCCCCCCACAGTTAGAACACCCAGGGAACATTTGTTAACCCCTTCACTGCCCCCTGCTGGTTAACCCCTTCACTGCCAATGACATTTATACAGTAATCAGTGGACATTTAAATTTCTGATCGCTGCATAAATGTCATTGGTCCCAAAAATGTGTCAAAAACGTCCGACATGTCCGCCCCGATATCGCAGTCCCGATAAAAATCGCAGATCGCCGCCATTACCAGTAAAAAAAAAAAAATAAATAAAAACGCTATAAATCAATGTCCATAGTTTGTAGGCGCTATAACTTTTGCGCAAACCAATCAATAAACGCCGATTGCGATTTTTTTTACCAAAAATATGTAGAAGAATATAAATCGGCCAAAACTGATGAATACATTTGTTTTTTTATTTTTTATTTTTGGATATTTATTATAGCAAAAAGAAAAAAATATTTTTTTTTTCAAAATTGTCGCTCTTTTTTTGTTTATAGCGGCGATCAGAAATGACGCAGAGGGGATCAAATACCACCAAAAGAAAGCTCTATTTGTGGGGAAAAAAGGACGCAAATTTTGTTTGGGTGCAACTTCGCACGACCGCGCAATTGTCATTCAAATAGCGACAGCACTGAAAACTGAAAATTGGTTCGGGCAGGAGGGGGGTTTAAGTGCCCAGTAAGGAAGTGGTTAAACAAAAAAAGACCAAAATTTTAAAAAACAAAACAAAAAAAACAATATTGTTTACTTCCCGCTATAAAACACATCCAATAAAAATGTAAAAAAAATCGAATTTCTTCATCAATCTTGGGCCAGAGGTAGGCAACCTCGGCCCTCCAGCTGTGGTGAAACTACAAGACATTGCATGACCCTGACAACCACAGGCATGATGGGATTTGTAGTTTTACTGCAGCTGGAGTGCCGAGGTTGCCTACCCCTGATTTAGGCCAATCTGTATTCTGTTACATATTTTTGGTAAAAAAAAAATCACAATAAGCGATTGGTTTGCGTAAAAGTTATAGCATCTACAAAATATGGGATAGATTTATGGAATTTTTTATTTTAGTTTTTTTTTTTTAATAGTAATGGCGGCGATCAGCGAATTATAGCAGGATATTGTGGCGGACAATTTGGACACTAATGCCCCGTACACACGGGACGACGATCGTACGTACGATCGTCGCAAATCTTATGTTGCATAATGTAAATAGCATACTGATGTGCACCCGACGGTCGTACATACAACTTGCGGCCGGCCGAGCGTGATGACGCGAACGAGCGTATAAAGAGGAAGTGCTGGTATCGTATCGTCACCCTTTGGGCTCCTTCATCGTGTTTAGCACAATACAACTTGTTGTACCCAACTGCTCTACACACGATACAACGGTCGTATGAGAGCTTGTTGGTACGACCAAGTTTTGTAGTCTGCACATACAACTCCCTTGTACGACCGTCGTATGTTCGACTGTTGAAAGCGCGCACACAAACGATCGAATTCGCATACAACGGTCGTGAGTACGACGTGTTGAATGCGATCGTCGTCCCGTGTGTACGAGGCTTTAGGGCTGATTTACTAAAGCTGGAGAGTGCAAAAACTGGTGCAGCTGTGCATGCCAGCCAATCAGCTTCTAATCTCAACTTGTTTAATCAAGCTTTGACAATAAAACTTTGAAGCCGATTGGTTTCTGTGTGGAGCTGCACCAAATTTTGCACTTTCAAGCTTTAAGTTCAACCCCTAAGTGACACTTTTTTGGGGACCAATGACACCAATACAGTGATCAGTGCTAAAAAATATGCACTGTCACTGTACTAATGACACTGGCAGGGAAGGGGTTAACATCAGGGGCGGTCAAAGGGTTAAATGTGTTCCCTGGGAGGGCTTGCTAACTGTGGGGGGAGGTACTTTGACTGTGGGAAGACAGAGATCCGTGTTCCTGCTTAGCAGAAGCACAAGATCTCTGACTTCCCTTGTCACAGAACGGCGATCTGTCTGTCGCAATGTCGCAGTCCTGCTAAAAATCGCTGATCGTCGGCATTACTAGTAAAATAAATTAAAATAAATAAAAATGCCATAAAAATATCACATCATTTGTCAGTTAAAGTAATGCAGTGCCGTATTGCAAAAAATTGACTGGTCAGGAAGGGGGGTAAAACCTTCCAGGGCTGAAGTGGTTAAACACCACAAAAAAAAAGCTCTATTTGTGTATTATGTTGCCATTAGAGAACTGTTACAAGGGTATGTAGTACTATGATAAGGACAATAGGTGGCAGTAGAATCATATACAGACAATATTCTACACTCGGTTACACTGGGTTCAATAGACTTGATTCACACACCCCAGGCCACTCTATTTTGAGACTGTAATACCCAGATTTCATTGGACTAAACTAAAAATCACAGTTTTTTAAAAAAAATAAGGATACTTATTCTGGTGTGGTAGCTTTGTGAATTGAGGCTATTTTCCTATATTTTGCTTCATTCTCCACAGCAGACTGCATGCATTGAAAAAAAAAAAGGAAAAACCATTTTGCAGCACCTGTTCACATCAATACCTTACACTATAGTTAAGCCCACCATTGTAAGTGCATTGACCTGTATCTAGCCTAGGGTTGCCACCCCTACGGGATTCATCTGGACAGTCAGGGTTTTGAATTGTGTGTCCGGGTTTCAGACCCCCTCAAACCCAGACACATTATTCAGATTGGACTGTGGTTCCCCAAGTAACTGAATATCACAACCACCAAGTACATAGGTGTGCGCACGGGCCCCACCCCAATACATGGACAGGAGAGGAGAGAGGGCTCAATCTGCTCCATACCACTCTGTCTGCCCACCCACACGCCAATCCCCAGAGTTCTGTGCCTCAGTAAAGGGATGGGGGGTGAGCTGGAAATTTGAAGCTCAGCAGCCGGCAGATACATTGTGGATAAAAGGTATCGATGTCTCCATCCCTGGGTGAGTGAGCTCACCATCCTAATGTCTGTGATTGAAGTCCCCCCCCCCTTCTCTCTCCTGCCTCGGAGCAAGTGAGTATACTAAGGTAAGGGTGACTCAGATATAAGGGGTGCCCTGTGCACTCTGATGTAAAGGGGGCTTTGGAAACCCTGATTTGAGGGGAAAGCAGGGAACTCTAAAGTAAGTGGGAGCTTTGGTGAGCAGAAAACCCCTTACATCAGAGTTCCCCTTTACAACAGAGTCCACAGCATTTGCCCTTAAAAGAAATAAGTGTTCGGGTTTGGCTTGAAGAAAAGGTGGTGACCCTAATCTAGCCATTCAAGTCACATTAGATTGAAAGCTCTTTAACCAGCTCAGGTCCAGTCCAATTCTGACATTCACTTACGACACGTAAAAATCAACTTGCAATTTTTTTTTTTTTGCTAAAAAACAACTTAGAATGCCCAAACATTATATATATTTTTAAGCAGAGGCCCTAGGGAATAAAATGGTGGGTGTTGCTCATTTTTATATCACTCGACATGCTGTGCAGCAGTTTATTCTTTGGAAAAAATACACTTTAGCAGATTTTAATGCACAAAAACACTATAAAAAAACAATTAAATACCCAATTGGCATAATATAAAAGACGACGTTACGCCAAGTAAATAGATACCAAACATGTCTCGCTTTAAAAATATTGTACGCCCGTGGAATGGCGCCAAACTATGGTACCTAAAAATCTCCATAGGCGATGCTTTAAAATCCTTTACAGGTTACCAGATACACAGGAGGTCTTTTGCTAGAATTATTGCTCTTGCTGTAACATTTGCAGCGATGCCTCACATGCGTGGTGCGATCGCTGTTTACATATGTGACCAGCGTGAGCGTGTGTGTGTGTGGGGGGGTGCTTTATTTATTTTTTATTATTTTATTAATTATTATTTATTATTATTATTATTATTATGTTGATGCAGGATTGATATAGTGCCAACAGTTTGCGCAGTGCTTTACAACATATTTATTTTAATGCCTTTTTTTACACTGTATCTTTATTTTTACTTTTTAACCACTTGCTTACTGGGCACTTAAACCCCCCCTCCTGCCCAGACCAATTTTCAGCGGTGTCGCATTTTGAATGGCTACGCTGTAACCATGTGAAATTTTTATATATTTTTTTCCCACAAATAGAGCTTTCTTTTGGTGGTACTTAATCACTGCTGGGTTTTTTAATTTTTGCTAAAAAAAAAAAAGACCCACATTTTTGAAAAAATAAAACAGTTTCATAGTTTATAAAATTCTGAAAACTGGTCATTTTTTCCTTCACTGATGGGCGATGATGAGGCTGCACTGATGGGCACCAATAGGTGGCACCAAGAAGCACTGATGAGGCAGCACTGATGGGTGACACTGATGGTTGGCACTGATGGGCACTGTTAGAGCGGCACTGATGGATGGCACTGATGGGCACAGGTTGGCACTGGTAGGTGATGCGGATAGGCAGCACTGATCTGTGGCACCGATGATGCAGCACTGATGGGCATTGATTGGCAGCACTGGTGGGCAAAGGTAGGTGGCACTGTGGGCACTGGTAGGTGGCACTGTGGGCACTGGTAGATGTCATAGGTGGGTACCGGCAGAAGGCACTGGCGGGTAATGATAGGTGGCACTGGCAGAGGTCTCTGGTGGGCACAGACGAACCATCCGCAGCTCTCTGTGCGAGGGACCGATGTCCCTCTGACAGAAGCCGGTGAGGGGATAAAAAATTCCGATCACCGATCTTCTGTTTACATCATTGGCTGACAGCTGATCACATAGTAAAGGGGTGGGACCGGCAGGGACGTGCTGACACCGCATGCCCGGGAGGACGTCCATGGACGCCCTCCCGGCAATTCAGGTCCGCACTGTGGCCATCTTTTGGCTATAGCGCAGATGTGAAGAGCTTAAAGCGGTAGTAAACCCGCTGCTAAAAAAAAAAAAATAAAAAAAAATCCTGCAAAACAATCGCATAATATGTTAGTATGCATCGCATACTAACATATTATGAAATACTTACCTTAGAACGAGGCCCCCGATGCCCGAGTCGGTCAGCGCTAAGGACGCTGACATGTGTGTCCTCTTCTGTCTTCCGGGTACGCGGCTCCGGCGCTGTGAGTGGCCGGAGCCGCATGACGTCACTCCCGCGCATGCGCGCGGGAGCTCTTCACTCCGGCAGCCAGCTCTGAGTTGCCGGCCGCCTCGGCCGGATCGTCAAAGCGCATGCGCCGCTAATGTCATCGGCTGCATGCAGGGCGAATATCTCCTAAACCATGCAGGTTTAGGGGATATTCTTTTTACCTACAGGTAAGCCTTATTATAGGCTTACCTGTATGTAAAAATAGCTTTGCGGGTTTACTACCGCTTTAATCAACTTTATTGCCATCGCAAGGGATGAGCAACATGTGATAGCATGGGGCTGTGACAGCTCCTCTGACCTCCAAAGTAGACGATCAGCCACAGATCGGTCTGATCGACTGCTTAACTGGCCAATAAACAAAGAACCGAAACCGGAAAGGACGAAATCCTCATTGCTTCCGGTTTCTGACATCACAGAAGAGGAGCGGGAGCTTCCATTCCTGCCACTCTTCTCAGTGAATGCGACCAAGGTGGTGGCATTGGGCTGCTCAATGGGATGGGAGAGCCTAGGAGAGGTGGCGGCAGTGGCGGGGTCGGGGGAACCTCCTTCCGCTGCCTGTAAAAGTGATCGAGTGGCTGCTTTTACTTTTTAGGGAATCGAAGAGCACTAAAAAAATGATATCTCAATCATTGCTGCAGTTGCCAAGATATCACCGCTCCCGTCCCAGGACGTGTAAATACGCACAGCGGATGGAAAGAGGTTAAAGAGACAGGTAATAATATATACTTTAAAGCCTAAATTAAGGCAATAAAAAAAAAAAAAAATTAAAAAAAGGATGGAACAGGCGCCGCACTATTTTTTTAGCAACACCACTGTGAACAGAATTGCTCACACTGGACCCCGCAGTAATTTATTTTCACCACAAGATGTCCTCAGTCTTCCCTGAGACATACTGGGGGGGGGAGATTTACTAAAGACAAATAGACTGCAGTTGCACTTATTTTCCCCATAGCTTAGTGAATGTGGTAAAGCTCTGCTGATTTCCATCATCCAATCATATGCAAGCAAATATGCTTTCTTTTTACTTTCCTTGCCCATGATTGGGTACTCTTTACTAAGTGAAGCTTCACCTCATTTACATTTACTAATGAAAATGAGAGCAACTGCACTTGCAAAGTGCAAGGTCTATATGCCTTTTGTAAACCAACCCCACTGTGTGCGCAGGGTGTCATGGAGCCACCCTCAGCGAGGTGCCCTGCACTTACAGTCTAAAGATACAGAGATACGCTGATATCAGGGCAGCTCTCTCCATGTCAGGTGACTAGCCCAAAAACATCTGAAAATGTGGTAATGTGCCACTACCATAGCAACCAATTGTGCCGGATTTCGAGGGACTGCCCCGGATTTCGAAGGACTGTCCCGGATTTCGAGGGAAAGTCCCTCTGTCCCTCATTGCTCTTCATTTGTCCCTCATTTTGGTCTGATGCATATATACCTATATATAAAATGCACTATTTATCTATCAAAAAGTGTTTTGCAATGCTAAGCCTTTCATCCAATTTCTAAATTTCTGCATTTGTACATTTAAAAGCCAATATAAAGGAATAGTAGTAAAAAAAAAAGCACTTGTGGGATTAACTAATATATTTTTTTGTATAATTCTCCTTTAACCACTTCCGGACCAATGCCGTCAGGTGACGGTGGTCACTTTGAAGTGGAATACTGTTGTTTTTATAGCAGATAGCTACCATAACCCTGGTATCTTCTTTTAGTGCATGCAATTCTGCACAAGATAAGAGTGGTCTTAGCGGCGGATTTGCCACAAGATCATTTAGCGGCAGGAGGGGTGCCCCCCCACGGACCCATCGGCAGTGGCAGAGATGATCGGTTCCTCTCACCCCAGTGTCCGTGAGCCGGCTCCATAACACGGCAGGGCGGAAGCGATGTCACAAGTCACTTCCGCCCAAAGGTCTTAGGCTGCTTTCACACTGAGGCGTTTTACAGACGCTATTTAGCTAAAAATAGCGCCTGTAAAGCGCCTCAAAAGTCCCCCCCAATCCACCCCAATGTGAAAGCCCTGAGTGCTTTCACACTGGGGCGGTGCGCTAGCAGGACGTTACAAAAAGTCCTGCAATCAGCATCTTTGGGGCGGTGAGGGGAGCGGTAATATACCGCTCCTCTACCGCCCCTGCCATTGAAATGAATGGCAAGCACTTCCGAAGCGGCTGCACACCGCCTCGGTAGCGCTGAGCGCTGGCACTTTTAACCTCTTTTCAACCCCTTGTGGGGGGTTAAAAGCGTGGCGCTCCCGCCCGCATAGCGGAGCCCTATTGCTGGTAAAACTTCGCTAAAACTAGCGGGGTTTTACTGCGACCGCGGCTACCGCTTCAATGTGAAAGTAGCCGTAAAGAGCCCTTTTTTTTTTGTAATGTCATTTTTTTCCAAATAATTTATTTATTTTTATTTTTTTGCATTTTACTGTAAATATGAGATTTGATGTCTTTTTGACCCCTGATCTCATATTTAGAAGGTCCTGGCATGCTTTTTTCTATTACAAGGAATGTTTACATTTCTTGTAATAGGACTAAAAGTGATCAATTTTTTTTTTTAAAAGAACGGTGTAAAAATAAAAATTAAAAAGTAAAATAAATAATTAAAAAAAAAACATTTAAAGCTCCCCGTCCCCGTGAGCAAACATGTTTGCTGTTTGCTGCATGAGGACGCTGGGAAAGAGTGAGCTGCATCTGCATAGATCCTGCATGTGCATCTAGGCATTTGCCTACTCTTCCTCCCGCTATTTTGGCGACTTGATGGAGGGGCTTGTCTCCACATATTTTGTTTAACCTGTCGACTATACTTACAACACTGAGACCATAACGTTTGGAATCTGCTCTACTCCCATGCAGCCCTCTTACTGCCCATACAGTATCTATATATAATATAGACGGCCAGGTTGACCCACACCACCGGGCAGCCCACCCTTCAGTGAGCCCTCCTCCCTGGAGTCCAGCCATGGGGGTGGTTAATTCCGCTCCCTACCTCACCTTTCCCTCTATTACTTCACCTACCTCTCTTTCACAAGCGGTTATATTGGGATCGATCTTCGCTACCTACCTTTGTGGACATTAGGATACTTGCGGCAGCAGCATCCTTTACTCCTATTTTTACCCTGCATTAGTTCTATACGAGAACCCACACTATGCGCTATATATATGTCTGAACGATAGATATGAGCTACATCACCACTTCCCCCTGATGAAGAGGAACAACGCACGATCTTGAAACGCGTTGGGTTGCACTGTAGATTGGGGAATGTACCCCTTGCTTCATCCCCTATCTCTCCCCCTTTTTCCCTTTTTTAACTACTATTTTGTAATAACTTAAAAATTTTTATACCTATTGCATTTGTTTTTGTGGAGTCTATACCCTTCAAAGTCTTACTAGGTCATTCTGAAATACTTACTTTGGAACAAAGCTGTTGAAGCGGTCTCGGCACACCGCTGTGACCGGCGACATGCTGTTTCTGGCTCCATCCAATCACAGCGTGGGCTCCAGCTCTGTGATTGGCGGAGCCGCGCTGATGTCACTCCCGCGCATGCGCACGGGAGCCATCATTTACGGCACGTCAACAGGAGAAACGGCACCCGGTGGCTACCCCGGGTTCCGATTCTTCAGTGTGCATGTGGTGATGACGTCGGCACATGCAGATACGGGGTATATCTCCTAAACCATACAGGTTTAGGAGATATTCCCAGGACCTACAGGTAAGCCTTATTGTAGGCTTACCTGTAGTTTAAAGTGGTTGTCATGAGTTGGCAACCACTTTAACCATAATTATAAGTAATTACAGCAAAGGTTTTCTTTTTAGGACAGAAACATGAGTTGTTTTCTGAATGCTGCTTTTCATCTTCAGTGATCTGTAATCAGAGGAGGTGCGGTCGCTGTAAGACCAGAGATAGGAATTTTTTGAGCCAGGCAGCTGTCCTGCCTTATTAAAGTGATAACTGATAGTAATTGGAGACTGAGATATGAAATACCAGAATGATTACGGAGTGGGTGATCGGGACGGAGATTGCGTCTCTACCTTTCTCCACATATTTCAATCACAAGAACCAACCTGTAGACGAGGCTACACAATGGCACCCATAGGCAGCAGTTTTAGAGGGGGCAGCCATGAGCCTCCTCATAAACGGCAATCATTTTTTTTTTTTAATTTGGTTTCCCTTTCCGGTCAACTTTGTGATTAAAGTCTATATGACTATTCAGTCTGGACACTCAACAAGCATGAAACAACCTCTTGTTTGTTGGTCTTCACAGTGAAAGCCAATCTCTGGGCATAACTGGAGTTCAGCTTTAAAAAACTATAAAGGAGGAGACTGTTTCCCCTAATAGCTCATTCCTACATTAGCTTTTACTTAATGCCCACGTCCAGGCAAATCTTGAGCCTCCCCACCCATTCACGTGTAGCGCTACCCTGCTGTAGATTTTTACAGGTTCTTTCCCAAAACAGTGCAGAGGCAGCTGGGCACACAGCAATCGTCCACTCACTCCGGGTCATTGAACAGCTTAGGGGTTGTCTTTTAAAGTTTATTTGCTTGTAGACACTTGTAACAGGAGGTGATTTGGGGTGATGTGGGACCCTATAAAACACCAGGTCTTGTTAGCAGAGGACACTTCTCGCTCAGTAACAATAGCACCAGTACAGGTAGACTGGAACAGTCTATAGGTTCATGGCTGAGGATCATGAAGTAGGTTTAGCACAGGTAAAGGTAGACTAGAATAGTCTATAGGTTCATGGCTTTGGACCATTAAGTAGCTTTAGCACAGGAAAAGGTAGACTGGAACAGTCTACAGGTTCACAGCTGGGAACCTTGAAGTAGGTTGAAGGTCAGGCAAACGTAGACTGGAACAAACTAAAGGCTCACAGCTGGGGACCATGGAGTATTTTTAGCACGGGTAAAGGTAGACTAGAACAGTATACAGATACACGGGTGGGGACCATGAAGAAGGTTGAAGGTTTGGCAAAAGTAGACTGAAACAGTCTATAGGTTTGCAGCTGGGGACCATGAAGTAGCTTTAGCATAGGTAAAGGCAGAGTGGAATAGTCTACAGGTACATGGCTGGGGGCAGTGAAGTAACTTTAGTACAGGCAGGAGGCTCTACTCACAGGATCCTGTAACAAAATCAGTCCTTAGGTGCAACCTCCTGTAGAGTAGTCCAGCATCTAGTCCAAAGGGGCTCCAGGGGCAACCCCCCCCCCCCCACCTCCTCTCAGCTCTGCTCAGGAGGTAAAAAGACAATCACCTCCAGATTATTTAACAACACCTCAGCCACAATCTGGGCACACTTCCCTAGGCATTGGTGAGGCCCTGCTCAATTGACTGGCTGGTCATTTGAATTCTCCCTTCTTCTAGAGGCAGAGGGAAGCAATCAATCTCCCAGCCTGTGAAGCCCCGAACAGACCAGACTAAACAACTACTGCTCCCCTGATTAATGAAGTTGTCAAAAACTAAACTTACCTAGCAGCCTAACTGGGAGGGTGCTACACACAATCACTGTCAGGATAATGTCATCTAGAGCCCAGGGTGAACATGCCAAACTGGGGGGGGGGGGGGGGGGGGGGGGGGGGGGGGGGGGGGGGGGGGGGGGGGGGGGGGGGGGGGGGGGGGGGGG
>BLSH010295676.1:414838-426751 GCA_018402905.1 Glandirana rugosa
AATGCCTGCTACTCTTAATTAAAAGACCCCAAAAGTAAAAAAAAAAAAAAAAATGATGATCTCCGTTCTCATAGAGGGGGAAGGGTGGTGATCACAGACTTCCTGTATATGGAAGCCGTGATCATCCCCTTTCCCCAGCCAGCCCAGCCCCCATACAGTTAGAACACGCCCAGGGAACACAGTTAACCCTTAGAGCACCCCCTCCAGGTTAACCCCTTTACTGCCAATGGCATTTACACAGTAATCTGTGCATTTTTATAGCACTGATCGCTGTATAAATGCCAGTGGTCCCATAAAAGTGTCAAAATGGTCCGACATGCCTGCCGCAATATTGCAGTACTGCTAAAAATTGCAGATCGCCGCTATTACTAGTAAAAAAAAAAAAAAAAATGAAAACCCCAGAAAATTAATTCTCATCGTCCGTAAACACAGCAACTTTTGCGCAAACCAATCAATAAACGCCGATTGCAATTTTTTTTACCAAAAATATGAGGAAGAATATAAATCGGCCAAAACCGATGGAAAAAATGTTCCTTTTATATTTATTTTTTTTTTGGATTTGTATTTTAGCAAAAAGTAAGAAATTTAGATTTTTTTGCAAAATTGTCGCTCTTCTTTAGTTTATGGCGATGATCAGAAATGACACAGCGGTGATCAAATACCACCACAAGAAAGCTCTATTTGTGGGAAAAAAGGACGCAAATTTAGTTTGGGTACAACGTCGCACAACTGCGCAATTTTTAGTTAAATTGACGCAGTGCTGAATCGCAAAAAGTGCTCTGGTCCTAAAGTGGGAAATCCTTTCGGGGCTGAAGTGGTTAAAGTGGTTGCATCTCCCCATCTCTCATTTTTACCTACAGGCAACGCTATAATAAGGCTTACCTGTAGGTAAAATGAATATCTCCTAAACCTGTATGGTTTAGGAGATATTCATCTTGCATGCAGACGCTGACATCAGCGGCGCATGCGTAGTGAAGTCCCGGCGAAGACCCGGCGTATCATAATACTGTAATACTGTAATTCGGGTATTTGGATATATCCGAATCTCCGAATAATGAAAATTTTGTCCCAATATTAATTCAGAACGAAACTAACCGCGCATGTCTAAGTAGAACTGCAGTCACCTACATAATGACAAACAAATACGTAACTTGTGAATATGTAACCTGTGTGAATCTGGCTCTGATAACAGCCACTGACCTCACCGCACGTCCCTGATAGACAGTCTGCAGGAACGTGGAATTACACCAAAGATCTACTAATTATGGGTGCAATGTATTACAGGTCCCTAACAAAAAAGAATAATAAATGCACATTTTTTTACCTGAAAAAAAGTAAATTTATCCTTTAACCAAAGCCCTAACCCAACACAAGCATAGCCCTAACCCAACACAAGCATAACCCTAACCCAACACAGCCATAGCCCTAACCCAACACAACCATAGCCCTAACCCAACACAGCCATAGCCCTAACCCAACACAGCCATAGCCCTAACCCAACACAACCATAGCCCTAACCCAACACAACCATAGCCCTAACCCAACACAGCCATAGCCCTAACCCAACACAACCATAGCCCTAACCCAACACAACCATAGCTCTATCCCAACCCTACGCATAAAAACTAAGCAACTGAAGATGCATGGTGGAGAAATGTTATTTGTTTCTTTCTTTATTGCAGGAATTTTCCTCAATACAAATCTCTGTGATTGTAGGACCTGACAGAAGTTCCACTCTTACCACACTCCGGGGTTGGGCTTCACATCTAAAGGCACGTATAACTCCATTTCCTGTCTACATCTGTCTTCAGTCTGTATAATGATAGAATCTCACACAGTCAGCTGCTTCCTCATGACAACATGTTGGTATTTGTCCCAAGGATGGCCTCTGGCTATACTTCTCAGTTTCACTAGAAGTCTACAAAGAGGATCAAATGATTTGATTGCCTGAGGCGGAATGTGAACAATTCTGAATATTGAACCAATGTGATCAGACCGGTTTTTTACCTCTCACGGTTTTCACAAGAAGTGTGACCTCAAAGGTTAAAAATTCTATTTACTAAAAGCAGACAAATCTAAGTAGAAGAAATTTGCTGTCACTTAGGGGTTGATTTACTAAAACTGGAACAAGCCAAATCTGGTGCAGCTGTGCATGGTAACCAATCAGCTTCTAACTTCAGCTTGTTATCCCATCTACTAAATAGGGGATAGATGTATGGCATTTTTATTATTATTTTTTTTTTTTTGCTAGTAATGGTGGCGATCTGAGATTTTTAGCGGGACTGCGATATTGCGGCAGGCATGTTGGACACCTAACTGACATTTTTGACACTTTTTGGGAACCAGTGACATTATCACAGTGATCAGTGCTAAAAATATGCACTGTCACTGCACTAATGACACTGGGAGGGAAGGGTTAACACTAGGGGGCAATCAAGGGGTTAAATGTGTTCCCTGGGAGGTGGGTTCTAACTGTGTGGGGGATGGGCTGCCTGGGGAAACACACAGATCCGTCTTCCTTCATAGCAGAAAAGCAGGATCTGTGTGATCTCCCCTGTCAGAACAGAGATCTGCCTTGTTTACACAGGCAGATCCCCATTCTGTCACTGCGGGGAACGATCGCGGGTGGCCAGCGGACATCAGTCCGCCCCACCCGCTGATTGGCTCCCCTGCTGGCCAATGGGAGCGTGCGCATCCTCATAAGCGGGTTCAGAAAGCGGGCAATAAAAACCTTACGGGGGGTCTGACCCATGTAAACAAGGCAGAGCTCTGTCCTGTCAGTGGGGATGGTGGATTTCCTTTCCCCACAAAGCAGGGAATAAAATCCATCACTTCCCTTTGTAAAAACACCTCACTGTGTAAATAAAAACACTGGCTAGGCACACATTAAACCCTTTGATCGCCCCTGATGTTAACCCCTTCCCAGCCTGTGTCATTAGTACAGTGACAGTGCATATTTTTAGCACTGATCACTGTATTACTGTCACTGGTCCCTGAAAAAATGTCCGTTAGGTGTCCGATTTGTCCACGGCAATGTCGCAGTATTACTAAAAATCGCTGATCACTGCCATTACTAGTAAAGTAAATCAATAAATAAAAATGCCATAAATCTATCCTATAGTTGTAGACGCGATAACTTTTGCGCAAACCAACCAATATATGCTTATTGGGATTTTTTTTTAACCGAAAACATGTAGCAGAATACAGATTGCCCTAAATATTAGAGGAAATTATATTTTTAATTTTTTTTTATTGGGAATGTTTTAACCACTTACCGACCGCCCGCTGCAGCGTGATGGCGGCAAAGTGGCTTGTTATCACGAACCACTACCACCTGATGGCGACCGCGATAACTTATATTGTGAGCGTGCTCCCGCCACCGGAGGCGCGCTCGCATGCTCACTGTGTTCTGGGGGGAGCGGGTAGGGTGCACTCGATCTCCGCCGCCGGCTACCCGCGATCATCCCCCCGCAGTGAGAGAACGGAGGTCCGTGTATGTAAACACGGATCTCCGTTCTGATAGAGGGGGAAGGGATGATGCTTCCTGTATATGGAAGCCATGATCACTCCCCTCCCCCTGCCAGCCCAGCCCCCATAAAGTTAGAACACACTGAGGGAACACAGTTAACCCTTAGAGCGCCCCTCCAGGTTAACCCCTTCACTGCCAATGACATTTACACAGTAATTAGTGCATTTTCATAGCACTGATCGCTGTATAAATGCCAATGGTCCCAAAAAAGTGTCAAAATGGTCCGCCATGTCTGCCGCAATGTCGCAGTGCCACTAAAAATCGCACATCACCGCCATTACTAGTAAAAAAAATTTAAAAATAAAAACCCCAGAAATTAATTTTCATCATTCGTAAACGCAACAACTTTTGCGCAAACCAATCAATAATCGCCAATTGCGATTTTTTTTTACCAAAAATATGAGGAAGAATATAAATCGGCCAAAACCGATTTTTTTAGATTTGTATTTCAGCAAAAAGTAAGAATTATTATTTTTTTTTTTTTGCAAAATTGTTGCTTTTTTTGTATATAGCGGCGATCAGAAATGACGCAGAGGTGATCAAATACCACCAAAAGAAAGCTCTATTTATGGGGAAAAAAGGACGCAAATTTAATTTGGGTACAACGTCGCACGACCGCGCAATTGTCAAGTGACGCAGCGCCAAATCGCAAAAACTGCTCTGGTACTAAAGTGGGAAATCCTTCTGGGGCTGAAGTGGTTAAAACAAAAAGTACAAATATATACATCTTTTTTTTTTTCTAAATTGTCGCTCTTTTTTAGTTTATAGTGCAAAAAATAAAAAACCCAGTTGTGATCAAATATCACCGAAAGAAAGTTCTATTTGTAGGAAAAAAAGAATATAACTTTCATTTATGTATAGCGTTGCATGACTGTGTAATTGTTAAAGTAACGCAGTGGCAAAAAGCCAAAAAATTGGCCAAAAAATAGCTGTCTGGCAATGTTTATAAATAACACTTTCTCAGAAAGATGCAATGTATCATATTGTTACTTTTGTATCATTCTGTTCATTCATCTGCAGGGATGACCTTCCATTTGCAAATGATGTCAGTTAAAGTGTTACTAAACCCACAACAGTAAAATCAGTCTGTATATGCAGTAAAGCATGCTTGTTATACTCACTATGGAACCTAAGAGGTTAATCCTCTGCATTGTGTAAAAGGCTGTTTGATCCTGTCTTCTCCGATCCTCCCTTTCTTCCACTGTCCCCAATCCATCTCCTGTTTGTATAGAGCCTTGGGGCACTCTGCACATGCTCAGTTTGGGGTGTATTGCCTGAGATTTTTATTTTTTGTCTTGGGAGAGTGCATGTGATCAGCACAGGGCCAATCAGCACTGTCCAGACAGAGGGTCAGGGGTCCTGCATCCTCATAGGACAGTCAGAGTAGAATGAAAACTCCTCCTGCAAGTTTTAACCAGACACTGATATTCCCAAGACTGCTATATACTGCTGATGAGAAAAGGTATTTAGAAGTTTATATTTACAAAAATAATTGCATTTCCATGATCTGTGTACTGTGGGAGGCCAGATACAGTGACTGCAGGCTCCTGGGTTTAGTAACACTTTAAAGCAACCTGACAAATAATTATTTTTTTAAATAAAATTGTCCCCTGTTTACTGAAATATGTTATAATTAGCTCTATCTTCTCTTTCTCCATTCAATTATTATTTTCCTGAAGTTTTTTTTTTTTTTTTTTTGTTCTTTTCTATTTTATTAACCATCCAAGTACCAACAATCGGTAAAACTAGTGTGGCGGGCAATCTGGTGCTAACAGTTCCTTACTGGGACTGACACTGACATCAATAGTGACACTAATACAGTGATCAGTGCTAATATGGCTGGGAGAAGGTTAACATTCAGGCAGCTCCATTAGGGGCGCCGCCCCCCTATCCTTGCGTCATCAACATGCGGGGTGCTGGATGCATGGATTCCAATGGGGTTTTTGGTTTTTTTTTTGAAGCATGTGATTCTAGTTGGCTTCAAAAAGGGGTGGGCACGGGGCGCAGAGCACTGCGTCGTGAGCGTGGGTTTCCTCCCACACTCCAAAGACATGCTGGTAGGTAAACTTGCCCTACAATGTGTATGTATGAATGGGAGTTAGGGACCTTAGATTGTAAAATCCTCGAGGGTAGGGACTGATGTGAATGTACAATATACAGTACATCACAAAAGTGAGTACACCCCTCACATTTGTGTAAATATTTTATTCTATCTTTTCATGTGACAACACTGAAGAAATGACACTTTGCTACAATGTAAAGTAGTGAGTGTACATTTGCTGTCCCCTCAAAATAACTCAACACACAGCCATTAATGTCTAAACCGCTGGCAACAAAAGTGAGTACACCCCTAAGTGAAAATGTCCAAATTGGCCCCAAAGTGTCGATATTTTGTGTGGCCACCATTATTTTCCAGCACTGCCTTAACCCTCTTGGGCATGGAGTTCACCAGAGCTTCACAGGTTGCCACTGCAGTCCTCTTCTACTCCTCCATAACGACATCACAGAGCTGGTGGATGTTAGAGACCTTGCGCTCCTCCACCTTCCATTTGAGGATGCCCCACAGATGCTCAATAGGGTTTAGGTCTGGAGACATGCTTGGCCAGTCCATCACCTTTACCCTCAGCTTCTTTAGCAAGGCAGTGTTGGAGATGTGTTTGGGGTTGTTATCATGTTGGAATACTCCCCTGTGGCCCAGTCTCTGAAGGGAGGGGGTCATGCTCTGCTTCAGTATGTCACAGTACATGTTGGCATTCATGGTTCCCTCAATGAATTGTAGCGCCCCAGTGCCGGCAGCACTCATGCAGCCCCAGACTATGACACTCCCATCACCATGCTTGACTGTAGGCAAGACACACTTGTCTTTGTACTCCTCACCTGGTTGCCCCCACACACACTTGACACCATCTGAACAAAATACGTTTATCTTGGTCTCATCAGACCACAGGACATGGTTCCAGTAATCCATGTCCTTAGTCTGCTTGTCTTCAGCAAACTGTTTGCAGGCTTTCTTGTTTATAAGAGGCTTCCCTCTGGGACGACAGCCATGCAGACCAATTTGATGCAGTGTGCGGCGTATGGTCTGAGCACTGACAGGCTGACCCCCCACCCCTTCAACCTCTGCAGCAATGCTGGCAGCATTCATAAGTCTATTTCCCAAAGACAACCTCTGGATATGACGCTGAGCACTGCACTCAACTTCTTTGGTCGACCATGGCGAGGCGCTGTTCTGAGTGGAATCTGTCCTGTTAAACCGCTGTATGGTCTTGGCCACCATGCTGCAGCTCAGTTTCAGGGTCTTGGTAATCTTCTTATAGCCTAGGCCATCTTTATGTAGAGCAACAATTCTTTTTTTCAGATCCTCAGAGAGTTATTTGCCATGAAGTGCCATGCTGAACTTTCACTGACCAGGATGAGAGAGTGAGAGCGATAACACCAAATTTAACTCACCTGCTCCCCATTCACACCTGAGATCTTGTAACACTAACGAGTCACATGACACCGGGGAGGGAAAATGGCTAATTGGGTCCAATTTGGACATTTTCACTTAGGGGTGTACTCACTTTTGTTGCCAGCGGTTTAGACATTAATGGCTGTGTGATGAGTTATTTTGAGGGGACAGCAAATTTACACTGTTATACAAGCTGTACACTCACTACTTTACATTGTAGCAAAGTGTCATTTCTTCAGTGTTGTCACATGAAAAGATAGAACAAAATATTTACAAAAATGTGAGGGGTGTACCCACTTTTGTGAGATACTGTGTGTGTGTGTATATATAATTTTTTTTTCAGACTTTCCAGTATAGAGGAGAGATCGGTGGTCTTAAAGACCCCAGATCTCGCTGTAAAGATGACCTGTCATGCCCTATTCCAAAGGATGTTTACATTCCTTGCAATATAAAACGGAAAATTTACTATCAGATACTTACCGTAATTTTCCTTTCCTGATGGACTCCATGGCAGCCTACGTGTGGGTTAACCCCGCCTCCTCTCCAACGCTATAGGACCCCTAATCCCATAAATGTGAGCTACCGGCTAGAGACAGTGTTCCATAACCAGCCAACTCCTTACTCCATGGGTGGGGACTCCGTCTGCCATGGAGTCCATCAGGAAAGGAAAATTACGGTAAGTATCTGATAGTAAATTTTCCGTTTTCCTGACAGACTCCATGACAGCCTACGTGTGGGTAATAACTAGCCAGAACCACACGGGAGGGTATGCCTTACACACAAAGGACTTTAATTTGCACCATCAATTGACAAGACAGCACAACCAAAATTCACAGAGGACAAGGGACGCTGGTTTCTACACAATAATGTGACATAAACGTATTGATGGCGGTCCATGAAGCCGCCCTGTAGATAACTTCCAGGGCCACATGCCGCGCGACCGCCCAGGATGCCGCCAGTCCTCTGGTGGAATGGGCAGTCACCGCCTCCGGAGGAGCCATCCCCTACGCCCTATATGCTTGCTGGATCAGCTGGACGATCCAAGACGTTATCGTCCTGGATAATGCCCGTTCTCCTCTGCTCTTACCAGAGTACAGCAGAAAAGATATTCCGAGCGCCTAAAGGCGGCCGTTACCCGGAGGTATTCCTTCAGCGCCTCCCCTACATCCAGCAGGTGAACCCGGCCGGATCCTGCTGCTCTGAATGTGGGAAGGACAATCTCCTGATTCTCGTGGAATACCAATGTCGCCTTCGGGTTTGCCTTGAGCATGGGTACCAGCACTACCCTATCTGGAAAGTAGGACAAGAAGAGTTCTTCATGACCAAGGAAGCCAATCTCCGAGACCCGCTTGGCCGATGTGACCGCCACTAAAAAGGCGGTCTTCGAGGACAGCTCCTTCACTGAGGTTGGTTCGGCTGCCGCCGAGAGCGAGTCCAGAACTAGAGGTAAGACCCATTTGGGGAACCTTGGTCTCCTTTGCGGCCTCATTCTCGCTGCCCCTCTAAGGAACTGCCGGACCAGAGAAGGCTGATAGTGCCGAGACTTGAGCCCTCAGTGAGCTGACCGCTAAGCCTAGGTCTAGGTCCGTTTGCAGGAACCCCAGGATTGCCTGAACATCCGGACCTATGGATGACCTCTGCGTGGCTGATGTGAACTGCCCAAATTTGGCCCAAATCCTTCCATACACCCTGTTGGTACTTGACCTTCTTGAACTCAAGAGGGTGGAGATAATGCCCGTCAAACAGCCTAGGACTTCCAGCCTCCCCCTCTCAAGAACCAGACCGCCAGCCTCAGGACCGCTGGGCAGGGGTGTAGAACTGTCCCCTGGGAAAGTAGGTCCGGTCTGAGGGGGAGGGGCACCGGGACCCGGGTGTTCGGTTGAGTCAACAGAGGAAACCATGGCCTGTTCGGCCAGTATGGGGCCACCATTACCACTCCTACTGCTTCAGCCCTGAGCCTCCCAAGGAACCCCATGATAAGCGGGCATGGAGGGAAGGCATATGCTCTGCTGAACTCCCATTTGCCCGTCAGGGCATCCGTCCCGCAGGCCTGACTGCAACGATTCCAGGTGTAGTATTTCATGACTTTGAACTTGCAGGGGGAGGTGAACAGGTCCACCTCCGGCTGAGGTCCCAGCGACAAAATCAACTCGAGCATCTCGTTGTGGAGGAACCACTCGGTATTGTCTAGCTGGACTCTCGAGAGGAAATCCGCCTGAGCATTCTGGTCCCCGGGGACGAATACTGCCGACATTTCCATTAAGTGCCCCTGGGCCCACGACAGTATTGGCTCGACCTCTCTGAGTAAAGCGGGCCCTGCCTCTCCCCATAGGAGACTGCCGTTGTATTGTCCACTCTGAGAAGAACCGCTTTCCCCCCTCAGAAGTAGACCGAAGGCCTGGAGAGCCTGAAAGGTTGCTCGTAGCTCCAGCGTGTTTGAGCCCGGAGTGCGGGCGCAGGGCTCCCACCTGCCTTGTGCCATTTCCGACTCGTAGTAAGCCTCCTATCCCGTACCACTGGCATCGGTGGCCACCACGGCCCATGAGACCGGGAAGATGGAGTGGCATATAAGCAGGTTTCTCCGTCTCAGCCACCAGTGGAGGCTGGTCCTCATGGACGAAGCTATGCGGATGAGCTGGTTGTTGTTGCCGGAGTCCCATTGGCGGAGGAACCCCGCCTGGAAGGGGCATAGCCTCCAAAGGGCCCACTTCACCATTGGCGTTGTGGCAACCATGGTGCCAATGATCTCGAGGCAGTAGGAGGCCCTCAGGTATGGGGACGATAGGGCCGTGACGCCCTTTTCCTGATGATGGGAATTTTCTCCACCGGAAGGGAGATTGTGCCCTCCACCATGTCGAACTGGGCCCCCAGGTATATCGGACGCTGGGCCGGCTCCAGATGACTCTTCTCCAGATTCAGCCACCAGCCGAACTCGGACAGGGTGGAGACGACCTGGTCTCTGTGGACAAGCAGTTGCTCCCTCTCCTGTGCAAGTAGTAGTAGATCGTCTAGATAATGATACAGACGGATCCCTTTCGTTCTGATCAAGGCTACTACGGCTAGGAGGACCTTGAAAAAGGTGCGAGGGGATGTCGAGAGACCAAAGGGGAGACAGGCAAACTGCAGGTGTCTCGGCCCGACCGCAAACCGCAGGGTCTTGCTGAACCCTTCCTGCACAGGCTCCTGGAAGTAGGCATCTTTCAGGTCTATTGAGCTTAGCCAATCCCCTGGCTGTACCGCTTGCTGGATTGTGGACAGCATTTCCATCTTGAATTTTTCATACTTTATAAATTTGTTTAAGTACGTTAAATCTATCACTGGGCGCCAGGCGCCATTTTTCTTTTGCACGAGAAACAGAGGAGAGTAAACCCCCTCGAACCTCTCTGCCTATGGAACATGTAGGGCAGCTCCCTGAGCTATCAGAGAATCCACGTAGTCCAGGAGAATTTTTCTTCTTTCTTCTGCCCACGGAAGCCTCATTGTGACAAATCTGTGCGGAGGGATAGCAGTGAAGGACCAGGAGTGCCCCTTCGACACCGTCTCGATGGTCCAGTGGTCCGAGATCGAGGCCGCCCAGACGTGCCGGAAAAGACGCAGACGCGCCCCTACCCGACCCGCCTGGACGGGCCCAATCTCAAAACGACTTTGTGGCCTCCCGGGTCCCGGACACCTGGCCTTTAGAAGATTTCGGCCCTGTCTGCCCTCTTCGTCAGTTTCTCCTGAAGTCTCTGCCTGGCTTATACGAGCGAGCCTCCCTCGAGCATACTGTACTCCTTCTTCTGCGCTGTGGTCTCTTCTGACCGAACAGACGCCTATCCTGGGGGGACAGCTATGGCACTGTCCAGTTTATTACTGAACAGGGAAGACCCTTCAAAGGGAATTTTGCACCATGCCTGTTTAGGCGCCGGGTGCGCACACCAGGGACGTAACCATAACGCCCGCCTGGCCGTGACCGTGGACAGCATATCCCGAGCCAGGAGGCAGATGAGGTCAATGGAAGCCTCCCCCAAAAAAGCTGTTGCCAACTAAAGTTCTTGGACAGCTGAACTTCCGACCAGCTCCTCAGAAACACCCCCAATCACCGACTCTACGTTTTCCATCCAGGGTTCCATTACTTCGGATAATGCCGCGAGGGCTAGGACCGGCTTGCCGGCTGCCCCGGCCAGCCCGTAAACCCTCCTGAGGTCTTGATCAATCTTCCTCTCAAGGCCGTCCCTGAAGGATACCGCATCTTCGAGCGGAAGGGTAACATGCTTGACCGGCCGCATCAGGGCTGCGTCTACCAAGGGCGTGTTCTCTAGGCGTTTCACGTCCTCAGGCTTGAATGGATAAAGTTACGCCGATTTACCGGACATAGACGACTTACTGTCTGTCTTCCCCCACTCTTCCACAATGATGTCTTTTAGTTCTCCCAAGAGCGGGAAGCTGGGGCGCTCCTTCCCCAGATGCTCCTCCCATTTAAGGGCCTCCCTGACTGCCTTTTATCAGCGGGGATACCAGGGAAAATCAAAACCACCTGGAAAGTCATCCGCTTCCATCTCGCTGTCCGAAGATCTGAGCGAGGAATCATAAGGCCGGAATGAGCCCAAATCCTCCGGGGCTTCGTCGGCCAAGGAGTCTGATACAGTGGTGGCTTGACTCCGCGTGTGTGACGCGCCCCACTCCTTTAGGGACTGCTGCACTACACGCTTCACCAGCAACTCCATCTGCTGGTTATCCATATTTCTTTCCTCAACCGCCCGGGCATAACAGGGGTCGCACAGAGACTTGCCCTCCGGGACCGTGCCCGACATCCCCAGCAGGCTCTCTGACCAGAGCGGCTGTCGTGGCGGTGGGAGCGGTGTCTGGAGGAGGAATGGGAGAGTCTCCTCTGATGATGATCTCCAGACAGAGAGCTGCGTCTGGATCTGGAGGAAGAATGATGATGCGGCTT
>BLSH010295676.1:434419-447324 GCA_018402905.1 Glandirana rugosa
GTCCACAAAACGTCAATTAATCGACTAATCTCACGTTGTGGTATTCAGATGTTATAACTGAAAAAAGTGTTATAAGTTTAAAAGCCTCTATTACTTATAAACCATAAGTGGTCGACATTTGGTCTTAGTTTAAATTTTCTTTATTTTACAAACTTTAGATAGTGAGACGTACATTACTATGAATATTATATACTCAAAGTGAAAAACTTAACTTAATGACTTTAATTGAAAAACTATATTAAAAAAAACTATGTATGTATGACACCGAACGTTCACCAAATCGTTCCAATACCGATCACAACTCGCTTGGGCCTGACATTGCAAGCCCAGGCATGGCTTGAAATCCCACAGGCACCGTGCCTGGGCCTGGGCCTGTAAAGTTTTTAGCAAGCCCAAGCCAGGCCCGAACCCGAACGATTTTTGAAATGTCCGGGTCCGGGTCCGTGCCACGGACACCCTAAAGTTCGGTACGGACCCGAACGTTACAGTCCGGGTTCGCTCAACACTAGCCATAACCTTGCTAAACCACTTGCAAGCCACAGTATGTATGTATCAAAAAAAATTATATCAAAAAGTTAATTTCAGTAATTCAATTCAAAAAGTGAAACTCATATATTATAAGTATCATTACATGCAGAGTGATAGATTTCAAACATTTTATTTCTTTTAAATTTGATTCTGGTTTACAGCTGGTGAATACCAAATATTCATTATCTCCGAAAATTTGAATATTGTGAAAAAAGTCAATATTGTAGACTTATGGTGTTGCACTCTAATCAGCTAATTAACTGCAAAACACCTGTAGAGGTTTCCTGAACCTTTAGCCTGCATTCACATAGAGGCGACCCGACTTCAGCGCGACTTCGCTAGGTGATTTCAGTGCGAATTTCAGCGTGACTTCAAGGACCTCAGGTGACTTTACAACCCGACTTTTGCCAGGCGACTTTGCCTTGACCAATCAGAGAAGGGAGGGAGGGGGCTGCCTAAAAATAAATTCTATTCTTTTAACTGTAAAGTCGCTTCCATGTAGATGGGGATCCGACTTGGAGGCGACTTCTATTGAATCCTATGGGCACAAGTCGGATAGAAGTCGCTTAGAAGTAGTACAGGAACCTTTTCAGAAGTCGCCTTGAAGTCGGAGAGACTTCAGTCGTGTATATTAAGACGGCCCCCATTCATTTCAATGGGATTTCAAATGTCAAGCGACTTGGAGCGACTTGAGGCAACTCAAGTCGGATCGCAAGTCGCCCCTGTGTGAACCGGCACTTAAATTGTCTCTCAGTCTGGTTCAGTAGGTTGCACAATCATGGAGAAGACTGCTGACTTGACAGTTGTCCAGAAGACAGTCATTGACACCCTCCACAAGGAGGTTCAGTATCCAAGCATATTAATGGAGAGTTGAGCGGAAGGAAAAAATGTGGTAGTGAACAAGGAACAGGGATAACCACAGCTTTGAGAGGATTGTGAAGCAAAGAGCATTCAAGAATTTGGGGGAGACTAAAGCCTCGTACACATGGGACGACGATCGTACATATGATCGTTGCAAATGGTATGTTGCATAATGTAAATAGCATACTGACGTGCACCCGACGGTCGTACATACAACTTGCGGCCGGCCGAACGTGATGACGCGAACGAGCGTATAAAGAGGAAGTAGCGTCACCCTTTGGGCTCCTTCATCTAATTTCGTGTTAGTTGAAGTGGACTTGGCGCATGCGTGTTTAGCACAAAACAACTTGTTGTACCCAACTGCTCTACACACAATACAACGGTCGTATGCGAGCTTGTTGGTACGACCAAGTTTTGTAGTCTGCACATACAACTCCCATGTACGACCGTTGTATGTTCAACTGTTGAAAGCGCGCCCACAAACGATCGATTCCGCATGCAACGGTCGTGAGTACGACGTGTTGAATGCGATCGTCGTCCCGTGTGTACGAGGCATTACAAGGAGTGGACTACGGCTGGTGTCAGTGCTTCAAGAACCACCACACACAGACTTATCCAGGACATGGGCTACAAATGTCCCATTCCTTGTGTCAAGCCACTCCTGAACCTCATCAGAAGCGTCTTACCTGTGCTAAGATAAAGGACTGTTGCTCAGTGGTCCAAAGTCCTCCTTTTCGGATGGAAGTAAACTTCATTTGGAAATCAAGGTCCCAGAGTCTGGAGGAAGAGTGGAGAGGCACAGAATCCAAGTTGCATGAGGTCCAGTGTGAGGTTTCCACATTCAGTGATGATTTGGGGAGCCGTGTCATCTGCTGGTGTTGGTCCTCTCTTTTATCAAGTCCAAAGTCAGCGCAGTCCTCTACCAGGAAATTCTAGAGCATTTCATGCTTCCCTCTGCTGACCGGCTTTATGGAGATGCTGATTTCATTTTCCAGCAGGACTTGGCACCGCCCACACTGCCAAATGTACCAATACCTGGTTTAATGATCATGGTATCGCTGTGCTTGATTGGCCAGCAAACTCGCCTGACCAAAACCCCATAGAGAATCTGTGGGGAATTGTCAAGAAGAAGATGAGACACCAGACCCGACAATGCAGATGAGCTGAAGGCCGCCATCAAAGCAACCTGGGCTTCCATAACACCTCAGCAGTGTCATGGGCTGATCTCCTCCATGCCACACCCCATTGATGCAGTAATTCATGCAAAAGGAGCCCCGACCAAATACTGAGTGCATCCTATACTGTACATTTCAGTAAGCCAACATTTCTGTATTCAAAATCTACATTTTTGTTTGTTTTTTTGGTCTTTTGCAATCCAATTTTCTGAGATACTGAATTTTGGGTTTTCACTGTAAGCCATAATCGTCAAAATTAAAAGCAAGAAATGCTTGCAATCCATCACTCTGTATGTGTAATGAATGTAAATGAGGTTTCACTTTTTGAATTTAATTACTGAAATTTAACTTTTTTGTATGCATGTCACTGGGGAAGAACCTGGTCCAGTGGCTCCCATAAGCGCAACATTTCTTCTAAAAAAAAAAAAAAGTATAAAAATTAACTGAGTGCCGGTTTAGAGCTAAGAAATGAACATGGTAACTTGCATTGGGCAAGGTTACAGTAACCAACTGGGTAGAACACACAACCTTCCAAGGGTGCATGTGAATACCCATCTCCACACAGGATAGAGTTGGTCTTAGGAGTCCGGGTAATGGATCCTCATTTGGGATTCAAGGGGGCGACGTACTTGTTGGAGTTAAAAAAAAAAAAAAAAAAAACCCTGTTGGTGGTTCCAACGGTAAATTCTTCTGTCTTTCTTTCAACTACAGACTGTATGTTATGCTGCTATTATTTGTAAGTAGCGTGTTATAGCACAATAAAATGGAAAGGATAAATGCATGTGCTTTTGTGTCCAGTCCCTCTGCAGGGGATCTCGGTTGACGTTGAGGTGATAGGGTTTGTGGTGGATGTATCAGCGACTCTCAAGTATAATAACAAGGAGGAGAAGGCGGTGGAAGCGGTCTTTGTCTTCCCCATGGATGAAGACTCCGCTGTCCACAGCTTTGAGGCCACAATAGAGGGGAAGAAGATTGTAGTCCCGCACATAAAACTGAGTGTCAAGCTTTTCAGTGAAAGGCACTGTTACTGCATACAAAGACTTTTTAGACAATTGTGCTCTTCCAACCTTGTGATAAATTTGGGAAATACCCTTTCTGTTCACCATGACTGTGTCCCTGTGTAAAAAGCCAGCTAAAGACCTGGTTGGACCAGTTTGGTATGGAGGGACTTGAGTGGCAGCATGTGAGCCAGATCTTCCATCCAACATTAGCTGACTTCATAAATGCACTTTTGGCTGAATGTCCCTAAATTCTATAGACCACCTCAAAAAAACCTGTGGAAATACTTTCCAGAATTGAGAAGGCAATTGCAGCCACAAAAGATGGGCCAGCACCTTAGCAATTTGCATGGTTTTGGTTAAGGATGTCAAAGTTCTTATAGCTGTGGTACCCCCATAGGGGCCAGCAGTTGGGTCCCTGAGGTATTTTCCTGTGTTTTTGCCCCACAGCCAGGCACGCAAACAAATTATTTGACATGGTAAACTGCCCAGGGGTGTTCTCTTTTTTTTTTATTTTTAGGGAGACCTTTTTTAGGGATGAGTGGGATGCTCCAAAAACTATGGAAGGACATTAACCTTCTTCTGCAGCACTTTAAGCGCAGCCCTTGTAGGGGCCAGTAATAGACTTGGCTTAGTTAAAGACGATAAAGACACACAAACTTCATTTTTTTTTTTTAGGCAACTTGAGTGGTGTCCCTTTAACACAGAACAGGACTGAGCTCTTCAGGATACCAGCCGGTATCCCCTTCAGCTGAGTCAAGCACCAGTGGGTAGAAACAGCCCAGTCTCTAGGATCGCTCTCACACATTATGTACTATGTCTTCAGACGAATAGATGCCTCCTTCCAATGTCCTCCATGCACCTCCTACCAGTGATCCCAGACCAGATTTAACAAGACAGTCAGCTTCCAGGCCTCCCAGCTGAGGCCCCATGAACAGCAAGCACATAACAAGACTGCCCAGAGAGCAGCAGGCCCTCTAAGCTGGACTCCTACTCTCCAGGAGAAGTCTTTAGATCTCAGGCTATATATACCCATTTCCCAGCAGCCACTTGTGCAGGGCCTGTGAAAGCTGGGACTAAAAAGACTTATGCTGCCCATTTAAATTTCTCCAAACCTATGTTCAAGAACTATCTGTGTGGCTTTGGAGATGGAGAATGAGCGCAATTAAATCTGCAACTGGTGAGAGTGAAACCCTAAATTACATGCAGCTGCACTGAATACAGTGAGCCAAGCTAAATTAACCTAGCAATGAAAATACAGCTCCACTGGATACAGTAAGGCAAAACTGAATTGATCTCCTAGCACCTACCTAGGAGGGTGCTACAGTCGTAATGGTCAGGTGTCCATAAATGTTGGCCACATAGTGTATCATTGTCTTTTTACTTGCAGTACAATGCCAATGTTTTCTGTTAATGTAATTTCCAGGACATTTTGGAAACTTTCATGGTTTTTACAAAGCAAGCGTGATAAGAATCCACAAGTCTTGCATTCATGGTTAACCTTGTGCCATTATTTCAGGCTAAAGAGACCTACGATGAGGCAATCAGCCAGGGTCAACAAGCCTTCTTTCTGCAGGAAGATGAGAGGGGACATATTCAGTGTCAGCATTGGGAATCTTCCTCCTGGTCAGGAGGCTGAGGTCACCCTGAAATATGTGCGTGAGTTGTCGGTGGAGGCCAACGCTGTATCTTGGCCTAGGCCAACAAGGCCCAGGCCTAGGGCAGCACTTTGCAGGGAGGCAGCACGAAAAGAGTCCCTGTCGGCTTGCACTACACTTTTAGTGTAGCACCAGTCTTATGGGGCGGGCCGGGAGACAAACCAATGTGGTACCCCCATAAAGCACTGGCAGGGCCGCCATCAGGGGGGGGGGGGCAGCCCATACATGTGTAGGGGACCCGGGGATCCCAAGGGACCCAGGAGGCGGCCCCAACCAATGAGTTGTTGTGCTGCCCCATAGCCAAACAGGAAGTGTGAGGTAATCTCTTAAGGGATCCATTGCCCCCCCCCCACCCCAAGGCCCTTTCCCCACTGGAACATTTCAGGGTGGGTCTTAAACAGGAAGGGGTGTGGCCTTGACCAGAAGGGGTGGTTCATATTTAAATTAGGGAGGTGCATGAGTTTAGTTAGGCCTAGGGCAGCACAAAACCCAAATACACCACTGGTGGAGGCAGACGGAGCTGTGTGCTTTGTTTTACCCGCTGTGCTCAACCCCTGATACACCCCTAAAGGTACGAGCATTTCTGTGAAGTTTAATAGTGAGAGGATGCTTATGGGGGTAATTGTGGTGTGCAATACATCCTGTAAAGTCGTGAATACTTGACTTGTAACTAGGGATGGGCCGAGCACCCGTTCGGTTTGGACCTGAGCCGAGAACCCTATTAAAATGTATGGGACCAGAACATGAAAAATCAACAAAAATTAGAAATTCCTTTAAATATAGTGCCTGGGGGTCCCCTTAGTCTGCCTGTAAAGTGGCACATCTTTACCATGTATTGAACCTGCTGCAGCAAAACTGATATGTATAAAGAAAAAAAATAAATTTAAATTTATTTTCTTGGCTACAAGACTGGCTGGCAATAGAAAAAAAGGCATGCATCCCACAGTGCATATGAGGCCCTTTGGGTCTGGTATGGATTTTAAGGGGAACCCCATGCCAAAATGAAAAAAAATGGTGTGGGCCCCCCCCCCAAAAAAAACTAGACCCTAATCTGAGGCATGCAGCTTGGCAAGATGGGAAAGGGGGGAGAGGGGGAACGAACAAGCACCCCCCCTCCTAAACCATACCAGGCCACATGGGATGGGTGGATGCTTGTGCCCATGTTGACAAGGAGGACAAGGCCCTCTTTCCCACAACCCTGGGTAGTGGTTGTGAAGGTTTGTGGGCTGGAGCTTATCGGAATTATTGACTTGTAAAACTTCTCTTGTAAGTGGATTTACTTTATATGTACAGAAATGAATTAAGAACTGTTTAGTGCATGACAAGTATAGGCAATTTATGGACTGGGAGAAATGTGGACTGAAAACTGTTCAAAGACCAGTTATTTTGTTGAACTTGCCTTAAAGTGGTTGTAAACCCTTAGGCTGGATTCACACCTGTCCGGTGCGAATTCAAGCCTGTCTGCTGCCGGGAAGGGGCGGAGCCACCGTTCGACGGCTCCTGTCCATTCCCACAGCGCAGCAGCTGCGGGGGGAGAGATGGGGGAGGAGTCACGAGCAGGGGAAATATCCCCATTCAGTGTGGAGTGCATCTCCGTGTTAGATGCTGTTACGTACCTGACGGTGGAGTCTGTCTTGTGCAGGGAACAACCGCTCTTGCGCACCCGATTCAAGGACCCCTGGTAGTGTAGACAGAGGCCCGAGAGTGCGGGATGGCACGAGGGCTGGATGGTCACAGATGTTTGGAGTGAGATTCCAGAGGGTCGTGCAAAGCAGGAGAATGGTCGTACAAGCAGAGTTGGCAACGTGCAGGCAGAGAGGTACAAAAGGGTTTGGCAAGCGGATCGTCAAGTTCAGGCAAAGGTTCGTTAACGGGCGGGCAGCGGAGGTACAGAGGAGTAGACAAGCGGATGGTCGTGGATAGCCGGGGTCGATGCAGGTAGCGGACAACAGGTCAAGGCAAGCCGGGTCAACTGGAAACAGGTGAAACACAGGAACAGGTAGGGAGCTGAGGCCCACAGGTCTGGAACACTGTAGAACGAGCAGCAGTTCAATGCAGGAGTCCCTGGGTTTAAATAGGCGCTGTTTGGCGCCTTTCCGGCGCGTGCGCGCGCACGCGGGTGCGCACGGGAGCGCGCGAACGCGCACGGGAGCGCGCGGACGCGCACGGGAGCGCGCGCACCACCGCGGAAACGCCCATAATGCTGGCAAAAGGGTATTTTTCCTAACAGATGCGATCCCATTGAACTCCACGAGCTGGGAATTCGCACCGCACTGCACAGAAAAGGCACGCATTTTTTGTGCAATGCGGAGTGCGAATGCACCGCACATATGTGAACTGGACACATTGAAAACAATGTGTTTTCAAGTGTCCTGCAAATTGGATGCGGTTTAAGCCGCATCCAATTTGCATAGGTGTGAACCCAGCCTTACATATACCCAGTGAAGTGACTAGTCTCAGGTGATATACTGAGATTAAACAAATCCTCCCACATACTGGAAGTTGTACCGGTCTATCTGCAGTCTTCTGTAGCACAGACCCCAAGCTGGTCCTGCTGTTTGTCCCGGGTTCTGTTTGCTATTGGATGGACAACAGCCAGGCACACAGCAGTTTTCAGTCTCTGCAATAACCATGCAGATGTTTCTTTATTGCGTTGATTGGTTGAAGAACTGGAACAGAGTAAGCCTTAGGATACACCAGAACTAGTATAACTTCTTCAAAGTATGCTACTGTTCTAGAGGAAAACGCTGGAAACCGCCATAAACCAGAAAAATTCTGAAACAGTCCCTTACAAAAAGAGGTCAAACAGCAACAGGTTCTCTCTTGGGCCTTAACTCGCTGTGTCCCTTAATACATGGTTGCAGAGGCGACTCTCTAATTAGGCAAATTAGGCGGTCGCCTAAGGCCACACACTCACAGGGGCTTCGTGACCATCTAATTGAAGAGCCGCCTCTGCTGACAACAATGCCGCTGCAGCGCTGTGCTCCAGTCAGCAGTGGGTTAGTGCTGCCTGTGGGCTCCATGGCCAGGCTGTGAAGAGAGGACAGGTCCGTGGCTATTAGATGGGAAGGAGGTGGGGCCAGCGCTCTGTTGTCCGGGGAAAAAGACTCATTCCAGCAGCCGGAGCAAAATAACTCCCGCTGCTCCAGAGACATAGATTCCCCCCCACTGGGGTGCTCAGAGAAGCTGACTATGCACACACGGAGGAGGATTCCCGAGGGTTTGGTAATGGTAAGCAGTGGCGAGGAGGGTACCACCGGGGAGGAAGCCCCACCACAGGGCTGATGGAAGGTGGAGGTAGGAGAGAAGAAGTGTCCGGGTAGCCCCTCTCTGGGGCTATCAATCAGGGCGGGGAAGATCCAGGGCTCCAGCTGCTCGGAGCGTGAAAGCTGCTGTGGCACAAACCCCCTCTGTAGCCAGCTACTACCAGCATGGGGGAGAGCCAGCCCCCCATCCCTGCTCCTCCAGCAGCCCTCAGCCTCAGCCACTGGTCTTTATATCCACTCCCTGCCCCATCCCCTCCACTCCCTTCCTCCTGTTTATCAGGGCAGCTCAGTCCTATGCCAGCATCAGTGTGCCCACCTTTGATTGACAGCCCCTGACCCCTCCCTCTGCCCTGCACTCAACCCTGCCTATGCAGGGCTCCACTGCGGGGGTTGGGAGGTCCAGTCCACTACTGATCCTCAGCCATGGTGGGCCGGGCACTCCACATTCTGCACTGACACTGCCTGCTGATTGGCTTCTCCAATGCTATCCAACTCACTGACGCCAGCACTGAGCTAGAGAGCACTGACGCCAGCACTGAGCTAGAGAGCACTGACGCCAGCACTGAGCTAGAGAGCACTGATGCCAGCACTGAGCTAGAGAGCACTGACGCCAGCACTGAGCTAGAGAGCACTGACGCCAGCACTGAGCTAGAGAGCACTGACGCCAGCACTGAGCTAGAGAGTACTGACGCCAGCACTGAGCTAGAGAGCACTGATCCCAGCACTGAGCTAGAGAGCACTGATGCCAGCACTGAGCTAGAGAGCACTGACGCCAGCACTGAGCTAGAGAGCACTGACGCCAGCACTGAGCTAGAGAGCACTGACGCCAGCACTGAGCTAGAGAGTACTGACGCCAGCACTGAGCTAGAGAGCACTGATCCCAGCACTGAGCTAGAGAGCACTGATGCCAGCACTGAGCTAGAGAGCACTGACGCCAGCACTGAGCTAGAGAGCACTGACGCCAGCACTGAGCTAGAGAGCACTGACGCCAGCACTGAGCTAGAGAGCACTGGTGCCAGCACTGAGCTAGAGAGCACTCATGGGCATCCGCAGATAGGGGCGAGGGGGGGCAATTGCCACCCCCTGGAATCAGGGATCGGATCAGGGGTTGCCCACTAGGTCCATGTATGAAGTCTCTGATCGTCTAGTGTGCCATGTCCACAGTCTCAGACCATCTCCTGTACTATGTCTGCAGTCTCTGACTATCTCCTGTAGTATGTCTGCAGTGTCTGATCATCTCCTGTACTATGTGCGCAGTCTCTGACTGTCTCCTGTACTATGTCTGCAGTCTCTGACCATCTCCTGTACTATGTCTGCAGTCTCTGACCATCTCCTGTACTATGTCTGCAGTCTCTGACCGTGATAATGTGATAATGTCAAAAAGCGGCATAGCATGGGTGACCTTAAAATCATGCCCCCCCCTGAAAAAAATTCTGCGGACTCCCATGAGAGCACTATATGTAATTTATACAGTTAAAGTTTTTATCACTTGAATTATTTTTCCCATTATGGGTGTGAGTGGGGCCTCATGTCTAGGTTTTGCCTAAGGTCTCACAAAGCCTAGAGCCACCTCTACATGGTTGCCTCCTTCCTGTATCGGCCAGACCCTGTACTGTTAGTCTCCCAGCCAGAACCTCAGCAGGCTTTACTCCAGACTGTTTTCTCAGCCTCAGCAGTCAGGGCCCCCTAGCTCTCCCTGAGCAGAGACTGCATTAAACCACTTGTAGCCTCCAGCTGGATAGCCCAGGAGGGCAGCTAGACCCTCCAGCCTGGGTCTCACCACCAGGGCAGAGGACCCTGCTGTTCTTGGCCCCAGACTCTTTAGCCCCCTGCTGGTCACCCTCTTGACTAGGGATTGGATGAGACAGCATAAATATTCAGGCTGCCCATTTGCCCACTAAACACCTATGTCCTGGAATGGCCCAGTGAGTTATGGAAGGCAGGGAGGAGCAATCAAAACCTGCAGCCTGTGAAATCCAGTAAAGCCAAAGGCATTCAAACCCACTCCAATCTAATTAGGGGGTGCTACACATCTCTTCTCTACATCCTTTCAAAGTGCAGAATTTATACAGGATCTCTCTGCTCTGAAAAGCAGAGGGTGGGGAACTGAAATTACACTAACGGACCACACATATATGTCCATGGACAGTAGACCTTCCTGAGCTGTGAGCGTGCTCACTGCATGCTCCAGCACATTAGCGGAGCTTTTGAAGACTGCTCTTTGTCTATGCTAATGGTCAGTAGTCAGTGGGACTGACCCCCGCTAATGTGACTGCTGATTCGTACCCCGGAATAAAGATCCTGTTGAAGGGATGCCAGGGCTGGGTGTTAAAGGGTTACTGCAAGCAGTTTACCTGAATCTGACTTGGCATCAGCCTCTTGTTACAGCAGAGCTCAGATTCAAAGGGAAGCTGAATGAGGAGCCAATCGGCTGTCATGCACTGCTCACGTGTGAACAGGGGGCATGCTGATAGGAGGAAAGAGCAGATTGGCAGAAAGATGGTCAGTCTACTGCTTCTCCTTGCACTATTCAGAGGCTGGAGAGGGACAAGACCTAGAAGGGTTACTGAGCTACAGCAGAAGAAAATCAGGTCATCTGCCTTGCCAGACATGCTGCTGTACTGTGACAGAGCTGTGTAAATCTTATGCCTGAATGGACAGAAAAATATTTTTTCAGATGTAACTGCATCCTTGCTGTATGGATCATCTGTTTAGTGTTTTTTCTGGAGCTTTGGGTTGGGTATATTTGCTTGAAACTAAACAAAGACCAAACACTCCCTGGAGTCTTTGAAAGTCTGTTGCAATGTATTTGCATTTGGATCATTGGTTAGCTTGATGGCCTAGCAATGCCAAACCACAGTGCCAAGTTCATGCAAGGACTTCTAAACATGGAGCCAGAATGGCTTTAATTCATGTTATGCTGGTTGGCATTTTAGAATGTAGTATTCAGTGGCTGCTGGTTATACCCCCCCCCCCCCACCACCCAGTTGGTCCATCATTCAAAATCCCCCCCAACTCTTGCTTGGTTCATCAACCAAACCTCACTCTAATCATGGGCTTCAAAACCCCCATTGAAATCTATGCATCCAGCGGCGGCACCCTGCATGCAGATTTGGGGGGGGGGGGGGTGGCGCCACTAATGAAGCGGCCGCCACTGGTAGTATTCTTCCATGGCTTGGACTGATGTGGGGTGACATTGGCGTGTAAGCTCTTCTGGTGCAGAGACTGATATAACTAAATCACTTTGATCTTTACAGCGATGCAGAACGTGTGTGTGTAGTTGCATTAAAGTGTAAGCTCCTCTGGTGCATAGACGAATTGTGAATGGCTGGCTCGGTATCATCTGAAGAGGGCTGTGGAATACCTGTTTTTTTTTTATATATTTACTATATATAAATATATATATATATTTCTCTGAAAAACGGCCAAGAAATCATAAATTCTGCCAGGGTATGTAAACTTATGAGCACAATTGTATACAGCGATCAGTGCGATAAAAACACACTGATTACTGTATAAATGTCACTGGCATGGAAGGGGTTAATACCAGGGGTGATTAGGGGGTTAAATGTATTCCCTGGGAGGTGTTTTCTAACTGTATGGGAGATGGGCTGCGATCTCCCCTGTCAGAACGGAGATCTGCCTTGTTTACACAGGCAAATCCCTCTTCTTTTACTGCGGGCAGCGATCGCGGGTGGCTGGTGGACATTGAGTCCGCTCCATCCTCTGATTGGCTCCCCCGCTGGCCAATGAGAGCGCCCACAGTTGTTCTCCCGCTGGCCAATGAGAGCGCCCACAGCGGCTTGTTCCCGCGCCGACATACAATAATGGCGATTCGCGGGAACGAGCCACTTTGTCACAGTAAGACAACGGTGGGCACTTGTTAAGCGGTTACACTAACACTGATCAAAAAAAAAAAGTGCATTTTGTTTAGTTTTGCTACGTTTTATTGTCTGAGGATTAATAAAAATAAAATAAAGTTGCAAGACAATATCACGAAAAAAAAAAAACAATGCACGTATTTCCTTGTTATCCTTAGTAATGACAAAGTTATTGCTGAATAAACAGATCAAACGTATACATTTCTCTAGCGGCGGCCCCTCCACACGGGGCGCAGCCCCCCTAATCCATGCGCCCGGCCCCTAATCTACATGCAGGACGCCGGACGCATGGCTTCCAATGGGGTTTGTTTTTTTGGGGTTTTTTTAGAAGCACGTGATTAGAGCCTGAGTCTCTGATTGGCTTAAAAAAAGGGTGGGCAGAGCACTGCGCCAGTGAGCCCACCCTGTTGCGTGACAAAAGCGAATTAATATTGTCTTCCTGATTCTCAGGAAGCGGGTCCTGAGACCCAATTGGCCGAGTGGGGAAGCAATCCTATTGGTCGCTGAGTAAGGATGGGCTCGGGGGGGGGGGGGCCCG
>BLSH010295676.1:469407-480560 GCA_018402905.1 Glandirana rugosa
GGAGTTAAACGTCGACATTATCGGGGGGGGCGTGCATCACGGGTGGCCGGCGGAAATCGACTCCGCCGCACCCTCTCCCTGGCCCTCCCCGAACACAGTGAGCGCGCTCACTAGGCTCGATCCTGCAGCCGCCGTCATATGACGGCGTTTTGCGCAATAGAGCCCCCTTGTCGCCGTCAGATTCCGATCAGCGGTCGGCAAGTGGTTAATCGGCCACAGAACCTGAGTAATTACTATGTGTTCGGGTTTAAAGGGATGAGGTGGCAACCCTCATTGTGAACCAGGTCTTCTCACCCAACAGCAATACCGGACTTCACAAATTCTTTTGGCTTAATGGGCACACATTCCCACAGACTCCTAAAATCTTATAGAAAGACTAGAAAAGGGAAGGCTATTACAGCTGCAAATTGAGGGCCAGCTCCAGAGAAAAGACCATGGTTTTGGATTAGTATGTCATAATATTCATGGACAGGTGTCCATAAACGTTTGACATATAGTGTATCTTTAAGTATGATGTGTATTCCATGAACTTGCTGACTGTGCAATAGCCCTAAGACAGCTACAGCGTAGTCATCCAGTTCTGGGAGGTTGTCTTCTGACATCCTCACAGAACCCAGCACACCCTTGGGGCATGCCCTGTGAGCACCTAAGGCAGTGGTTCTCAACTCCGGTCCTCATGACCCACTAACAGGCCAGGTTTACAGGCCAGGTTTACAGGATAACTGAAATACATCATTTGCTGCTCAGAGATTGCAGTATTCTAGTCTGCATCTCCCCAAGGTAATACTTCAAATCTGGCCTGTTGGTGGGTCCTGAGGACCGGAGTTGAGAACCACTGCCCTAAGGGAACACTGCTGACCACAGATCAATGTAAAGGGCCAACCACAACAGCCCTTTACTAGGTGATCAGCTGTGTCCAATGACCGCTCATCACCTGTAAACTGCTGGTTATTGGCATTTCCTATCCTCAGCACTGTCAGTTTGAGGAAAGACGATAACGGACTATCCTTTCATCCTTTATCCTTCTATCCTGTTTGTGTGCAGGTATTTTTGCGCAAAAGGGATAATGAGCAGAATCCTTGAGGCTTGCGTTCATTAACATGTTGCCATTGTTGTTGCTCTTCAGGCTAAAGAAACCTACAATGAGGCCATCAGCCAGGGTCAGCAGGCCTTCCTTCTGGAGGAAGATGACAGTTCCGGGGACATATTCAGTGTCAGTGTTGGGAATCTTCCTCCTGGCCAGGAGGCCGAGGTCACCATGAATTACGTGCGGGAGTTGTCAGTGGAGGCAGATGGCGCCGTGCGTTTTGTTTTACCTGCTGTGCTCAACCCCCGATACACCCCTAAAGGTACGAGCATTTCTGTGAAGTTTAATAGTGAGAGGATGCTTATGTGGGTAATTGTGGTGTGCAATACATCCCGTAAAGTCTTGAATACTTGGCTTGTAACTAGGGATGGGCCGAACACCCGTTCGGTTCGGACCTGAACAGAGAACCCTATTAAAGTCTATAGGACCAGAACATGAAAGTCCCCATTGTGAAGCCTTATATGGGGGCCTGGGTACTGCCCTGGGAAACGTGTATTAGTGCAGTGATTTTAATGCTTAGTGGAACAAAATGAGAAAGTCCTTTAAATATAGTGCCTGGGGGGTCCCCTTAGTCTGCCTGTAAAGTGGCACATCTGTACCGTTTATAGAACCTGCTGCAGCAAAACTGAAATGTATAAAAAAAAAAAAATTACATTAATTTTCTCGGCAACAAGCCATTGCCAACAATGGGGGGGAGGGGGAGGCATGCGTCCCCAGTGCATATGAGGCCCTTTGGGTCTGGTATGGATTTTAAGGGGAACCCCATGCCAAAATGAAAAAATGGTTTCCCCCCCAAAATCCTAACTAGACCCTAATCCGAGCATGAAGACTGGAGAGGGGGAACGAACGAGCACCCCCTCCTAAACCATACCAGGCTACATGGGATAGGAGGGGTGCTTGTGCCCATGTTGATGGGGACAAGGCCCGCTTTCCCACAACCCTGGGTAGTGGTTGTGAGGGTTTGCAGGCACGGGGGCTTATCAGAATCTGAAAGGCCCCTTTTACAAGGACGGGGGGCCCAGTTTCCAGGCCAAAAGACCTTTTTATTTTGTGCGATGGCATTAAAGTTGAAATGCAGACTAACATATACATACACAAATGAATTCAGCTTTTATTACATCAAATGTATGTTCAAACCTCTTACCATTCACAAAACATGTGCAGAGGCAACGAGGGTGGGCATTAACGGAACGGAAGAGAGGAGATGAGCTCAGTCTGTTTCTCATTTCGCTATCCAGTCACAGGCTGGGGAGGAACAAGACCTTAGAAGGGTTACTGAACTACAACAGAAAATGAAGTCTTCTGCCTTGCCAGACCTGCTGCTGTGCTGTAACAGGGCTGTGCAAATCGCAGGCCTGGATGGACAGAAATAGAAGTCATTTTTCTGATGGAAAGGTTCCCTTGCCGTATGAATCAGTTTGTTTGCTTGAAACTAAACAAAGACTAAACGCTCTCTGGAGTCTTTAAAAAAAAAAAGTGTGTTGCAATATATTTGCTAATATTTGCATTTGGATCATTGGTATTATGATGGCATTATAGTGATAAACCCCAAAACTAAGTTTATGCAAGGACTGCCAAACATGGAGCCAGAATGGCCTTAATTTATGTTACAGTTGTTGGAATTTTAGAATGTAGTAGTATTCCATAGCTGGGACTGACGTGTGCAGATATTTAGAGTGTAAGCTCCTTTGGTGCAGGTACTGATGTGACTGGTTCAGTGTTCTCTGTACAGCATTGCGATATACACTAGATTACCAAAAGTATTGGGACACCTGCTTTTACACATACATGAACTTTTAATAGCATCCCAGTCTGTAGGGTTCAATATTGAGGTGGCCCTCCCTTTGCAGCTATAACAGCTTCAACTCTTCTGGGAAGGCTGTCCACAAGGTTTAGGAGTGTCTATGGGAATGTTTGACCATTCTTTCAGACGCTCATTTGTGAGGTCAGGCACTGATGTTGGATGAGAAGGCCTTGCTATCTAGTGTTCTATCGGGTTGAGGTCAAGACTTTGTGCAGGCCAGTCAGGTTCCTCCACCCCTAACTCGTTCATCCTTCTTGCTTTTTTTTTTTTCCATGGACCTTGCTTTGTGCAGTGGTGCACAGTCAAGTTGGAACAGGAAGGGGCCATCACCAAGTTGGGAGCATGAAATTGTCCAAAATGTCTTGGTATGCTGACACCTTAAGAGTTCCCTTCACAGGAACTAAGGGGCCAAGCCCAACCCATGAAAAACAACCCCACACCATAATCCCCCCTCCACCAAATTATTTGGACCAGTGCTCAAAGCAAGGTCCATAAAGACATGGATGAGCGAGTTTGGGGTGAAGGAACGTGACCGACCTGCAGAGTGCTGACCAGCGGCGGGCCGTGCCCCCCCAAATACATGCGCCGGGATGCTGGATGTATGGATTCCAATGGGGGGGGGGGGGGGTGTGTGTGTTATGCAAGCATGTGATTAGAGCCAGACTCTCTAATAGGCTTCAAAAAAGGGTGGGCTCTGAGCTCAGAGCACGGTGTCTGAAGCCCACCCAGTTGTGTGATGGCAAATGAATATTCCTCATCACTGATCCTCCTCCCAGATAATCGAAGTGAGCCTGAGATCTGTCACCCTGAAAGCTGAAAAGGGCAGGCAAACCTATTATCTCTACAAAATACAACCTAATATTTACAAAAACAAAAAAGCTTACATCAGCAAATAACAAAGTGTAATGCAAAACCACCCCTACCTCAACCTAAACACCCTCAAGCTAAGAAATGATTATACGCTTAACCCATGCATGCAGCCTTAAAAAAAAAAAAAATCTGATCGTAACAATCTAGGGGACATGAAAGAACAGAGATTGATGACAGCTACTGGGCCCTGACATTCCTCCACGCCTTTGTCCAGGCCCCCGGCTCTGGACCCCCAACAGGCCATGTTTTGGGAACTTGCCTTAGATAAAATAGCTCTTATCAATGCAATGTCATTGATATTCATTTTAAAGCAGCTGTGCAAAGTAAGGAAAACCTGCCCCTTTGGGGGTATTCAAGGACTGAGGTTGGGAACCGCTGCCCTAAAGGAGCCCACAGTATGATCAAGGCTGGGCGAAAAATTTGGCCCTGGACTTCATTCAGACCGGCTTACTTTAATTTTGCAAACACGCAGAAAAAACAAGTGAAGTGGGTGGCCTAACGTCGTATAGGAACATGGTCAGAGGCTGCGGACATGGTGATCATGGAGGATAAAAACATTCACTGTAATCAGTGGGGAACAGCTCAAGTTCTAAAACACGATTGACAACTATTGTCCTAATTCATTTCCGATTGTGCCTAGTCGACCCCATCCAAGCTGAGCCGAGGGAAGCTGAGAACGCCGCTCTGCTTGAGCCCACCCACCCCATGCCCAAGCACAGGGGAGCCGAGCCCGCCCCTCTGCTCAAGCCCACCCACCTCATGCACGAGCACAGCCGAGAGGAGCCAAGCCTGCCCCTCTGCTCAAGCCCACCCACCTCATGCACGAGCACAGCCGAGAGGAGCCAAGCCCGCCCCTCTGCTCAAGCCTGCACAGCCGAGTCCACCCACCCCACACCTGAGCCGAGGGGAGCTGAGGCAGCCCCTGGCCTGAGCCCAGACAAGTAGGGGTGAGCCAAGACCACCTCTGCTAGTTATTTTTATGCCACTATATGGGGGTGCCAGTCAAAGACTTACACCACATAACTGGTGTCAGTCCAAGTACAGCGGTGCTCAAAATGGATGCGCGAACCGTGCGGCCATTACTTTGACAGGCTGTCTCACTGTCACTGAAACTGGCCCACCGGGAAACTCCAGGTAGTCACGATGGCCAGTACAGGCCTGAGTATAATGCTGTTGGCACACATCTACAGGTCCAAACTGACTAGGGGCAATTAATCTACCAGTTTGTTCATTAAAGGCAACCAAATGCCCCAGAGGAAATACACACACAGAGAGAACATGCATAAGGCAAACACCATGTCCTATGGGTTCTGGTTGGGATTCATCCCAGAAGCCCAGTATTCCATGTCTAACCACCTCTTAATGGACTGGTTAACAGGTTCCGGGCCGGCTTGCGTACTTTTACTGCTGCAGAGTGGCGCTGTAGCATGAATCGCCGTCTATAAACAGCTGCTAGCAGGCAGGAGCGTGCCGCCGCACTCCCCAGTGGTATGGCCGTGGGTCGGGCGGACTCTGTCTACCGGCTACTCGCGATTTCCTGGCACAGAAGAAAAAAACGGGGAACCGCCGATGTAAACACGGCGGTTCCCCGCTCTGTCAGGCGGCATGTAAGAGATCTACCAATCCCTGTCACTGGGATCCGTTGGATCTCTTATGCCCCTGGCAGCCCAGCCCCCACACAGTACACGCCTAGGGAACAGTTAATCCCTAGATCTCCCTCTGCAGGTTAACCCCTTCACTGCCAATGACCTTTATACAGTAATCAGTGGATCTTTAAACTTCTGATGGCTGTATAAATGTCATTGGTCACAGAAAATGTCAAATGTCCGCTGCAATATCACAGTCCCAATAAAAATCGCAGATTGCTGCCATTACTAGTAAAGAAGAAGAATTTTTAATCGCCATAAATTCTCATGGTTTGTAAGCAACAAACCAATCAACAGCAATCGTGGGTTTTTTTTTTTTTTCAAAATTGTTGCTCTGTTTATAGAGGTGATCAGAAGTGACGCAGAGGTGATCAAATGCCACCAAAAATCTCTATTTGTGGGGGTAAGACGTCAACTTTGTTTGGATACAACGTTGCATGATCGCACAGTTGTCAAAGCGACGCAGTGCCGAATCGCAAAATGTACTCTGGTCCTACAGTGGGAAATCCTTCCGGTCCTTAAGTGGTTAACATTGAGTTATGTTTTCTCTTTCCCAACACTCCCCATGTATGGGGGGCCGTGGTGCCACTTTTTGTGTATTGTGTTGGCATACCTCCAACTTTTTGAAGTTTGAATGAGGGACACTGATTCGTAAAAGTGTGTTGGCATTGGGCACACCCTCTGCCTCGCCCACTCAAAGGAACATTCTACAGAAAAAATGATTAAACTCTCAAGTGCTTGATTTATTTATTTTTTTTTACCACTACGATTCCCTTTATGCTTGCTTTTGAAATGTATGTATGCAGCAACTCAAATTGGGTGAAAGGTTTCCTGGTGCCAAGCCTTTTTCGAAAACTAAAAAGTGGGTTTTTTTTTTTTTTTTTTTTTTTTTTTTTTTTTTACAACTAAAGGCAGTCCCCTAGGTACAAACATCCGACTTGCAAACGACTCCTACAAATGGAGGGAAACCGGAAGTGAGAGGAAATATCCCCCTAGGAAGGGAAATTCACTCCTGTAAGAGTTATTATGGGAAAAAGGAGTCTCCACTGATGCTTTATCACCAATCCTTGTTTCCACAACAACCCAAAATTTTCAAAATCCAATTATCATTGGGACAGGAAGTGAGGTGAAATCTTCTGAACAGAAACCTAGACAGCAAACAAACATTACAGGGGTGTTACCCCTTCCATATGCTATCCAAAAAGCTTAAATTCTTTTGGCTGGAGCTACACTTAAAAAATGTAGCTGTTCCGACTTACAAACAAATTCAACTTAAGAACAAACCTACAGACCCCATCTTGTTTGTAACCCGAGGACCACCGGTATATAGATTAGACCAAAATGAGGGATAAATGAGGAGGAAAGGGACTTTGTTCCAAATTGGGGACAGTCCCTCGAAATCGGGCACAGTTGGGAGCTATAGTGTTGGGTCTCTCACCACCCACCCTTTCAAACGTGCTCATGGTGTAGCCATGTAGTGGTGCCAGTAATGGGATATTGTAACAGTCTGGTGCATTTAAAGTCTGGGCAGAATAGCCTTCGACTCATACTTGAGGATGTAAGTGATTATTAAGGATATACCAATTCCCATTTACTGCATTTCATTAAATTTCTTGCATAAGGTGAGAATGAGAGCATTACAGCCACTCTACCCAAGGTGCCTATAAGTGATCTCCCATACACGCTGAGTCTGAAGGCCCAATTCCAATCTTCCTATGGCATTAACAAGATCGAGAGTTCATGTAACATCACTCCAATCCAGTACACCAATGAGGAGAAGACTGAGGCCAAGGTGAGGGAACCAATCATTTCTGACTTGACTTGTATTCAAAGTTTTGTTTTTACAGTGTAACAACCCTCCCCTGTCCAATTGTCTCATCTACTGCTAGTCTGTAACCAGCCTGAGCTGGTAATTACATTTGTGGGTTCAGTAGGTTCCCTCTAAGACTGGTGGTTTGAATGCTTCAGCCTCTTGCTGGAAAGAGGTTCCAGTAGTAGGCCATGTGGGAAGGATTAACCACTAGGACATGAACCTGATCGGACTTGGCCAATCCCTGATGGTGTTGAGGCTCTTCAAACTATGGCCCCCAATGGGCCACATCTGCCCCACTACAGGTATTTGTTTTCATCTGGCCCTCAGGGTGAATGGGGTGTCCTTAATGTACAATGACTGAGGATTTAGGTTAGCAGAGGCTGCCCATGGTCTCTGCTTCTCTTGCCATAGAAACCAGTCACTTGCTTTACCCAGCATTCACAGGAGTACGGAACTTCCTCTTTTCAAACCTGTTCCACCTCCAGGACCCTGCCCTGCTACAGCCAGGCTGTAAGTCTTAGAGGTATGGAGAACCCTGCTGGTGGCACTAATACAAGGGGGGACCATGATGTAAGCAGAACTATGATTTAAGTGTAGACTTATTTCCTCTCCTACCAACACTTGAATATAAACTGGTCCTTTAAAGTGTGGAGACCCCCACCCCCGGTCAAGGGAGATGATCTTTGTTTGGGAACACCTTTGCAGAACTCCCTCCCCTGGGACTTGTCCCTGAAAGAGGGCCTGTGTAGAGAATTATCTGGGCCTGGCCTCAGCATTGGCCATGTGCTGAGCGCCCTATAGGAACATTTGGAGCTAGGGTAAATTACCTGAACGGAGCTAGGCCAAAGATGAGATCCTCTTGAGGCTGGGTTCACACTATTGCAACTATGATGCGGGTTTCTCTGCATCCAATTTGCATTTCAGGAGATTGACTTGACTGGCTCTCTATGGAGTCGGTTCACCCCTCTCCGGAGCGACTCCAGTGCAAATTGCACAGGAGCCTTGTGTGCCTTCTGGTCTATTTCAAGTCTGAATTCAGCCAAATATTCAGACTGGAATCGGGCATGAAACGGTGAATAGGGACACACCGGACGCCCCATGCGGCAGTGTGAACCCAGCCTGAAGTCACAGTAGCTGGGTGTGAGCTGCCCCCTGCACATTGTGAGCTGGGTCCTTTGCCAAAGGCTGAGGAATTTTTGCCTGCTTAGAGGGGCAGAAGTCTGATTCAGGAGCAAGGAAACGCAATGTCGCAGATTTGTTTGGCTGTCCTGTGTCCATCAGCTTTTATTTTTTTTTAATGGCCGTTATGATAGAACCTACTGCTGATTTAGCATAGTTGTCATCCTATTGTGCTTTTCTTTCTTTTTAGGAACTCTCACCCCTACACCCACTTCCTTTTTTTATCCTTTGTTGCAATTTCCAAACTTGGTTTTGTCAGTAAACTTTTTGCTTCAGATACAGGGCAGGTAGCTAAGGTACAGGTGGGAGAACCCATGACTTTTGTGGCTCCCTCCCTTGGGAGTCATTCCTACAAGAAGGGCCTTGACTTCTCCAGTGCCATCACTCTGTTTGGCTTAAACCCTAAAACTTTTGTATGCTTCAATGTCTTTCAGAGACCATCTCCCTACTTGTGAATTGTTTTATGAAACTTTTCTTTTTTTTTTTTTTTTTTTTTTTTTTTTTTTTTTTCATAGGTGGCACTAGCAGAGGGTCATAAATTTGACCGAGACGTAGAACTTTTGGCCTACTACAATGACGTGAACAAGCCCAGTGCCACTCTGGAGTCTGGTCTCCCAGATGCTGCAGAAGGTCAGTTGATTAGAAGGGATACATTTTGGTTGACCAAAATGACAAAGTTTATACAGGTGTTTTCCAGCATGCTGATGCTGCATGTCAATGTTTCATCATTCCCTTTTTCATTGGAGCGCTTCCGCACCTTTTTTTTTTTTTTTTTTGCCCAACTGAAATTTCTAATTTTCAGATGCAACAAAAAAAATTCAGTTTTACAGTTCCTCTTTGAAAAGCAGCCAAATCCTAAATAGAAAAGCCTGTCCCTTGCCAGCATGCTGCAAAGATACCTTTCTCTGTGGAAACAGCCAGCTCTCTGCAGCAGTCCAACCTTCCTCTGGCTGATTTCAAAGCTAGAGCTCTCCAGTCAGAAAAGTGCATGCCCCTGCCGATTGGAGACCATTTTCAACTCAGCCTGTGGTTGCTTTCTAAAGAAAGTAATCTGTAAGACTTTGGGAAAGTTCAGTTCTGCTTATAGCCAAAACTTGAACCAAAATCTCCCCAATGGTGTCCTTTTTGCTGTAGCTGATGTTTAATCAATTGCATTACTCTTTCCCGTTAAGGTTCTTTTATGGCTCATCCCATCGCCATGTTGAATTTCTACCCCAGCTTTTCCGAGACCCAGGAACAGTCAAAGTGCGGAGAGTTTATATTTGTTGTGGACCGGTCTGGCAGTATGGAATGTCCGATGAACTCTGAGCCGAATGCCCCAATGCGCATTCAGAGCGCCAAGGTCAGTGCACTGCAACTTTCTTGGTTGAAGGAATGGTGGGGTGGGGTGGGGTACACAAGGGCAACCATACAGGTCCAATCAACTGCTTTTTAATTCCCTCCCACCCATGTGTTCACATACACATTAAATTATGATGCAACAGTCTTCCAATTTGTCTTCCGTTTCTTATTCCTTTGTGCTGTAGGTTATTTATTTATTTTTTTTCCCTAGGTTACCTGTGTCCCCAATATTGGTTGAGATGTCACTTTTGCATTTCATAAAGAGGACCTAAAGTAAAAAAAAAAATACTGGGAAGTGCACATATGCATTGAACCCTCCCAGCATCTTACAGTAGTCATGGTGCCTGGCTGAGTTTAAATCCAGTGACCATGCACAATTTATATCAACGACCACCTCCATAGTAGCCACTGGTTATATCTGATCCTCAGCACCACTGACCCCCTCAGGTCTCAGAAATTAGACTCAAGACCTTGTGAGATAGATAGATAGATTTCTGCCAGTTAAATTGGTGCCCTTGATGACCTTGTTGCACAAATTATGTTGGGTAGTCACTCATTGAGCTAGTCTTAGACCCTGGGAACACTGAATTTGGAAGGGGCCAGCAGAGAAGACAGTGATAGAGGGCGAACATGGAGGTAGGTTTGCAATGCATATTGTGCATGCTTCCATGTTATGGAAGGGCCCCACCCTTGTTCTGGAATGTTTAGTTCTGCCTTAAAGACCACCTGTGAGGAGAATGAGACCCAAGTGACTCCAGATCGGTATCACGATAGGTGAAGACCATATGAGTATGATAGACCCGGTAACTCTCCAGCTCCACCCCCCCCCCCCTTTTTTTTTTTTTTTTTTTTAATATAGCAGTGAACAAATTGGACTAATCCTGCTCTGTTCTCATTTAATAATAGAGCCCTTATTTTTGGCTCGACCTAATCGGAGACTCATGGTTATATGCTATATTGTAAACCTAAAACTCTGTTTAACCATCTTCCCTCCAGGAGACCTTGGTTCTTCTATTGAAGAGTTTACCCCTCGGATGTTACTTCAACATCTACGGCTTTGGCTCAACTTTCGAGTCTTTATTTCTGTAAGTATAAGAGTAACATGTTTGATAAGAGATCTTTCCAAATTTTGCCTTCAGGGGTGGCAAAGGAGAGATGGGAACTGCCTCCAAATCCAATAACTAATCCCATCAAAAATTTGTTTAAAAATGTTCTTCTGCCAAATTAATCAGATGTAGGGGAGATGCATCATAGGAGGTTCAGCTTGGGATTCTTTCCTCCAGTCCTCTGCTCCACCCTCCTTTTGCCTTACTCTCCTTGAAGATGGACCTGTTGTCCGCCCATGCCCCCCCCCGGTACCCGTCCTAGTTATGGGCACTACGTGGCGAGTTATTCCCTTTTAGAAAGGAACTA
>BLSH010295676.1:506521-516788 GCA_018402905.1 Glandirana rugosa
CTAGAACCCCAAAACTTACGATAAGTCACGTCTCCTCCCTAGACCCAGGAAGATCTGGGGAGGTATCCCATGGACAGTGACGGATAACGCCACTGTTCCCTACAAATGTGAGGAACACTGTCGTTATGTCACGGAACGCTTTCATAAGCCGGGGGAACTTGAAACGCTGGAAAACGGTGTAAAGTCCGAAGTTTGTATTTCTATATTTTAAGGGGGCTGAATAATTTTGCACGCCCAATTTTTCAGTTTTTTTTATTTGTTTAAAGTTTGAAATATCCAATACATTTCGTTCCACTTCATGATTGTGTCCCACTTGTTGTTGATTCTTCACAAAAAATTAGTTTTATATCTTTATGTTTGAAGCCTGAAATGTGGCAAAAGGTCGCAAAGTTCAAGGGGGCCGAATACTTTCGCAAGGCACTGTATTGCTGTCACAAGGAGTGTAAACATCCCTTGTCACCGCAATAGGCAGTGACAGGTACCCTATGGAGGGGTCTAGAAGGACCCAGATCCCTCCTCTGCACTGAATAGCATTCAAAACCCCAAGATCGGTGGTTTTGAGTTTTAAAAAAATGGTGGTATATACATCGATGACCCAGAAGGAATGTTAGGCCATTGCTTCTGGGTTAGTATAGCAGCTGTCCAACCAGCCGGTGGAAGCGCCAGCTGGTCACTTGGGTCTCCCCGGTCAGATGGAAGAATCAAAGGAAACTGGGGGGGCCCCTCCCACTGCTTGTAATGGCAATCGAGCAGCTAATTAGCCACTCCTATTACAAGAGTGCCAACCACTGTCTCTAAAATAAAAAATAAAAGAACTGTACGGGTACATGGCTGGTCCGGATGTGGTTAATACAAAGCAAAGGTATCTCTACAAAATGTTTCTTTGCACTTCAAGACTGTACAGATCAGGAAAGCAAACACTTTGAGAGAATCCACAAGCAGATAGCCTTTATTAAATAGAACAAAGCATAAAATCCAGGCAGAGAGCCAATGCATTTTAGCCGTTAGGCCTCAGCCATCAGTAAGGCCTAATGGCTGAAACGCGTTGGCTCTCTGTGTAGATTTTGTTCTATTTAGTAAAGGCTATCTGCTTGTGGATTCTACCGAAGTGCTGGAATTTCTTCAAGATCCAGATTCTACAGTTCTCACAGCAGCTGATGGCTTGAGGACCGGTGAACACACTCCTCATGATTGGGTAGAGGAGGTAGCAGCACGGTCTCATTTCCAAGGGCCGGATCACACCAGAACACTCAAATGCGCTGCCCTTGTGATCTGCATGCACTCATGCATACCTGTTTTGTGCACTCTGCAGCCCATTCAAATGAATGTTACAAAATCGCACCAAATGGGAATGTGGAAAACATTGCTGTGCAATTCTGCTGTGAACCAGCCCTTAATGGTGATGTTTTGTTCAGAAAACAAATATACTGAACCAGAAAAAATAGATGCTGGTTGCTTTTGGGGGAGGATGGGGAAATTTATTGGCCTTTTAAGAGGTTTGTTTAACAGTGCTATGACTTGACAAACCTTGGAATTTCTCTTCACTAGAGATCCTCATTTCCTGTTTCTGGGACTAATGAGAAAACTCTCGAACAGGATTTAGAGAATGGGGAGGAAAAAATGTTCCAACCCTTCCTTACTTGATCCAAAACATATAAAAAGACGTGTCTAGGGTTGGTGCTATCCTTATTTATTGCTCTTTAGCTGCTATACAATCATTGCTTGGTAGAAAAGCACCAGGGTTTTCACATTTTGATTTTTACTTTTTTTTTTTTGTTTTGTTTTGTTTTGTTTTTTTTTTCCACCGCACAGAACCATTTACTCCTGTGACAGTTGAGACTCCCGCCCTGTACAGACTAATCGCTCTCCAGAAAGCAGACGGCTCCTGGGAAGCAAGCTCTGAGTTTGCCACCATTCTGGGAATACCTGAAAATTTTGCAGAGAGTTGCCCTGTTTCGGTAATGTATAAATGCTGCAACAAAATAATGGGGTTGTAGCGCTCTCTACTTTTGGGTAGGTGCTGACTGGTAGATTTTTGTGTAGGTAAGTTTAGTCAGGCCTGATTGTTTTGAGCCTGGGCAGGGGAGTGACCGCAGGGAGCAACACCCCGTGGTTACCCCTCCTTTCTGCTTCAGAAGGTTCTGGAAGAAAAGGTAGGGAAAGGTGAGGCTTTCTGAGGTATCGTGGGGAACCCTACCAATCCCCCAACTCTGGATTGGCAGGGGGCAGGTTTCCTCAAATACCTGGGGTCAGACGCCCAGTCTGGGAGGAGATTTCAGATGGAAGAGATGGAGTACTGAGGCTGTTGGGGGGCCTAGAGGGAGCCCCCAGTCTAGGGGGGGGGGGGTGTTTGACTTCAGCCTGGGGCTCAGGTGCATCCAGGAGGATGGTGAGATCCTGGAACAGAGGCACGAGTGAGAGCAAGTGAAGGACAGCAGGAGAGAGTACTGCCAGGAAGGTCTCCAGGAAAGGAACGGTCAGTGAGCGATGCACACCTTGGGAAGTTGAAAAGGCAGATTGGGGTGAGAGACAGTCTGAGAAGGATGCAAGCACCAATTGGGAGTTGGGTCTGTGGTGTCACTGGGGCAGTGGAGAGGGCTGTTGCAGCCAGTAGGGCTGGCAGGGCCTGGAAGAGGATGGGCTGGAAGCAGTAATCCAAGGCTAGCTAGCACTTCCAACTAACTTTTTTTTCTACACAATAGGGAAACTCGGTCCCTGCCTACAAAGGACAGTTCAGAGGCTGTGCTAATTGAGAGCAGGCCTCACCATGTGCTAGCTAGGCTGAAGAAGTTTGTGCAGGAGAGCACAAGAGGCTGTAACTGAATAGCAATATTGTGCTGGAGGAAGAGAAGTGCACATATACACGAGTGTGAAGACCTATTAATCCTACAGGCATCCCATAATTACCCCTTTCCCCATCCATGTCAAGTCCCTGAATAAAACAAAACAAAGTATTGGCCTGTTCTTGTGACTCCGGATGTGTGGGAAAAGGTGATTGAGGGCAGTGGGACAGGTGGAACCACTACTTCTAGCAACTCCGACAGGGGCATGGCTACAGGGGAAATTATATAAATGGAACTTATGAAATCACTTGCCTCCAAATGTTCTTCAGGCTCTCTGGCTGACTCCTACTGTAGGAGTTCTAAACTGTTGGTTTATAGACCAGATACATCCTAAATATAGAGCTATTTATCCAACTTTCCATTCAGAGCCTCTGGTTTATAAACCAGATACATCCTAAATCTAGAACCATTTATCCAGATTGTAGGTTTCTGGTTTGCTTTTGTTAGTACTCATTTGGGGATATGGTAATGGTGGTGGAGGGCCTGCGGAAGTTACAAGACTGAAAAACCTCCCAGGCTGTGTTGGCTTCATATAAAGGAACCTGTAGTAATTTTATGGCTAGTTTTTGGTTTTAACAATCCATACACTGTTGTCCTGTTTGATGTGGTTGTAGTATATTTTTTAGGTGGCATATAGGTTGCCCTCTACAGTGTTGTAGGAAAACTATCTTCTTCCTTTTGCAGAATGTAAGGGGGTCGGTGTGGGCAACTGTCCTAGCAGTGATCTGGCTTCATTCTTCCTGTCTGGACCAGAGAGATGAATGGGAGCTGCTGGAGGGAAAATCTGTCTCTTGGGTCAAGGACAGTGCAGGTAAGATGACCACAGTGGGAACTGAGCAGGATGTTGGATGGGAAGACCAATCGAAGACAATTGGCCTTCCAATTCATCCCAAAGATATTGATTGGGTTGAGGTTGGGGCTCTGTGGTCCACTAGAGCTCCTCCACACCAACTAGTCAAACCATGTCTCATACACAGGGACAGTGATGCTGGAACAGAAAAGGGCCTTCTCCAAACTTATCACGTTTCGAAGAGCACAATTGTCTAAAATTGTATATTTGTATGATGTACTAGAAACACCTGCACTCAATCATTTGGAGCAGTGGCCAAATTTCTACGTTTGGAAAACTGCCAAGGCAATGATGTATTCCAGTAGGCAAGTACAAGGCCAGAAAATGTGCTAGAAAGATCTTGCAGCCAGATTGTGGTTCAGCCCACCAGGCCTGTCACTGAAATGTTACCTTTGACATAAATCGCTCAATACAGTGCTGCAGCCAGCCCTTTGGGAGAATGGAGCAGAGTGGCAGCACTGAGTGGGGACAGGGAGTAGGCTGAAGGCTGACAGACCCTTGGTAGTGAAGCATTGGTCCCATGACCTGAACACACAACTCAAGCATGAAGAGATTTGTATGGACCCCACACGCATGGCCCTGCTAGTCACGACTTTCTCTAATGTGCCACTTGACTTGCCATTTTTGAAGTGAAGCCAAAGTCCACTTTTTAACTTTTACCTACAGGTAAGCCTATACCAAGGCTTACCTGTAGGTACAGTGAATTGCCTAAACTTGCACTGTTTAGGAGATATTCACACAGCATGCAAGCCAGTGATTTCATGTCGCATGCACGCTGAAGGGACTGCATACCCATGCTGTATCAGCAGAGCTCTGTGCCAGGCCCTGGCCATTCATAAAGCCAGAGTCTGCAAACCCAAAGAGACCTGGTGAAGATGAAAGTGCCAGGGAGCCATGACAGAGTTGTGCTGGAGGAGGGCTCTGTGTACAGGTAAGTCTGTCAGCATGTGCTAGTATGCAGTGCATATTGGCACATTATGATGTAAACCCGCAAGGGGCATTTTATTTTTTTTTTCAGTTTACTGCTACTTTGAGGGAGATGGACTACCATTTTTGAAGACTTTGTGTTGGCCATTCTAAGTTGTACAAGCTTGGGTAGATAGATAGAACCGCCCCGGATGAAATGGAGCTGAGACTGCAAGCAAGGCCTTCACGTCCAACATCAGTGCCTGACCTCACAAATGTGCTTCTGGAAGAATGGTCAAACATTCCCATAGACAAAAGGAATAAAAAATATTGCGCTAACTGACAAAAGTGAAAAGTAAATATGAAGCTGCTGACCCAAACAACCTTCCCGAATTGTCTAAGTGAACCAGTGAATAAAAATGTGCAGCGCTGATGCATCCAAAATGTTCACCATGATTGTTCCAACCTCAGTGTTAAAATCCATAAATCAAAAAATATAAAATGACATGTAAAGTTCACACAGAAAAGTCCTCCACCATTCAGGAAAATGTGGATGATGATTCCAAGTGGTACTGCACCCGCATGCACTGTGCACCTTCACCAATTTATACAAGAGTACTCTTACCAACAGTAAGGAGTATGTATGCATAAACGTATGATCACCAGAGACGTGTCCGATGGACCTCAAGCACATCCAGGATAATGACCACCTTCCAGAACCCCGTGGTATATGTTCAGAGGGGCACCGATAACCAGTATTCTCACCACAGTTTCAACGTGCCTCAGTGAGAAAATAAACTCTACATAGTGAAGTACTGTTGACCAGTATGTATTTATTAAAAAGAATCACACTTGCATAATAAAAGTAGTAAACCAGCGATATGGAATTCCAATCAAATAAAAGAACAGCGTGGTGCTAGACGAACAGGCCTGCCTCAGGGGACAGGGGAATGTTGAAGTCCTGGTGGATGAAACTCGTCGGGTGAGGCAGGCCTGTTTGTCTAGCACCACACTGTTCTTTTATTTGATTGGAATTCCATATCGCTGGTTTATTTTCTCACTGAGGCACGTTGAAACTGTGGTGAGAATACTGGTTATCGGTGCCCCTCTGAACATATACCACGGGGTTCTGGAAGGTGGTCCATTATCCTGGATGTGCTTGAGGTCCATTGGACACGTCTCTGGTGATCATACGTTTTATGCGTACATACTCCTTACTGTTGGTAAGAGTACTCTTGTATAAATTGGTGAAGGTGCACAGTGCATGCGGGTGCAATACCACTTGGAATCATCATCCACATTTTCCTTAATGGTGGACTTTTTTCTGTGAACTTTACATGTCATTTTTTATATTTTTTTGATTTATGGATTTTAACACTGAGGTTGGAACAATCACGCTGAACATTTTGGATGTATCGGCGCTGCACATTTTTATTCCCATAGACACCCTCCTAAACCTTGTGGACAGCTGCAAAGGGTGGGCCAACTCAATATTGAACCCTACGGACTAAGACTGCAATGCCATTAAAGTTCATGTGCTTGTAAAGATAGGTGGCCTAATAGTTTTGACAATGTTATGTATGTCCTTTAAACTAAGACCGTTCCTTCCCTTTGCAACGCTGTAAACGTTGTTTGGATAAAAGAGAGGATACTGAGCCACAGCTTACACACAGTCAAGTTCTAAATGTGACCGCATTGGGCCAATCAACAAGCACCAGCTTGGTCACGTGTTGCCCATAAATGTACCAGATATTTATATTTTCTTGCTTATAGAATGGTGGGGAAGCGAAAGGAAAGTCCTGTTTGAATTTTGCAGCTTTATGAAGCCCCGCCCAAAAATCCATACCAGACCCTTATCTGAGCATGCAACCTGGCAGGCGAGGATAGGTGGGGGGGGTGAGCGAGCACCTCCTTCTGAACCATACCAGGCCACATGCCCTCAACATGGGGTAGCCCCACAAAAAGAAAATTGTCCCAATGTTGATGGGGGACAAGGGCCTCTTTCTGACAACCCTGGCCGGTGGCTATCTGGGTTTGCGGGCAGGGGGCTTATCGGAATCTGGAAGCCCAGATCCCGGCCCCCCTATGTGAAGGAGCATAGGATACATCGTACCCCTACCCATTCACCAAAAAAAGTGTCAAAAGTAAAACACAGACCATTTTTGACAATTCCTTTAAAAAATAAAGCGTCATCGTCCATAACGACGCCTGACAGACCTGAAAAATACACAAAAAGCTCAGCCTCAATGGGAGGGCTCCCACCGACTGCTGCCTCTTTGCTTTGACAGCTGTTATATAGGCAAGGGTGGGTCCACCTAGTGACCCAACAGTAACCTTGCACCCTCCCCATGTTGAGGGCATGTGGCCTGGTATGGTTCACCCCCTTCCTGATCATGCATGCTCAGGTAAGGGTCCGGCATGGATTTTGGGAGGACACCATGCATTTTTTTTTTTTTTTTTTTTTCTTTTCTGTTTGAGGTCATCTGGTGTGAACCAGGGGGGGGGGGGTGGTTGATGTGTATCCCATCCCGTGTTATTGGAGACTACAGACTGCTACAAATTGCTCAGGCATGGTCCATGTTTGTAACTTGAGCTGGCCATAGGCGGTTCAGCAGGTACCAGCTGGGATGCGAACCATGTATGGGCAGGCTGATTGCCCAATTAACTTTGGTACAACCAACAGGTCAGATTTTCATGCGATCGTTGCTAGTGGCTATAGCCGAATCACCATGTGTTCTCCCGGCAAGGACCTCTTCCCGTGTCCCCCATTCCTCCCCCCGCCCCCCCAACAATAGGAAGCGTTATTCTCTCATCAACACTGTTTGTAGGAAAGAAATTCTCTATCTATGACCGGCTTTATTGGAAGATTGATCCATGTTCAGCTAATGCTGGAGTGGTCTTGTATAGATGGGAAAAGGAGAAAAAGTGAAAACCAAATTCAGAGCAATCAAAATGCCATCCAATTTGGTTTTTGATGTACTTTTTAAAAAAGCATACTCTTGCTTCCAGCATGGAGAAGGCACAGGCTTGGTTTATTGAAGGTCGTTAATTCCGTTAAAAAAAAAAAAATCTGTAATATGAGGGGGGAAAAGTCACTTTTATTCACGTTTTTTGTCTTCTCAGGGTCCTCCCTGGCAGAGGTGGTCAAAGCTGGAAACAAGTTTTTGAAGTCATCAGTGGATGTTGCAGTTTTTGGTCTCTGATTTGTAGCTGGAAACGTCTCATGTGTAATAAAAGCTGTGATACTTAGAATATTGGCCTGTGTGTCTTCCTATTAACTCATGTTATCCAACTGAATTCTTAGTCTTAAGACTGTCATTGCTTACAGTATCTGTCATCTTTGTTTTTTTTCCATGACTGGCTTCAAGCCAGAAATGACTTTAGGTCCCCCTGCAGCCAAACTGCCTTAAGAAAAACAATCACAAAGCCCCTAAATCAGTCCTTCTCAACCAGGGTTTTCAGAGGTTGCTAGGGATCCCTTGAGCCATGGCTGAGTAACCTCCCATTGGATGTATCTTCTAGTGCTGGGTCCAACACCACTTGGCCGAGCCAGTAGCATGACTCCAGTGATCTTTTTAGCTGTCCAAGAGTGCCATTTTGACCCTCGCTGTAAGTAGGGGGCATTTTTGTCTGACAACCAATGTTTGTTTTTTTTCCAACTGATCACCAATAAAATGATTTTAGCAAGGGTTCCCAAGACCTGCAATTTATTTAAAGCTTCTTTTGGGCAAACCTGTTTAAAAGGCTGGTCTCAAGTACCTGTAAGGGAGTTGAACAAACATTCAATTTTTCTGCTGCTTCTGCCCCAACACTGTGGCTAAGGGACCAAATGTGAGAAGCAGGGGTGCCTCTGTCTGGGTCCCTGACTCTTGTACTTTGTTTAGAAAGTGTGGAGACTCCTAGAGTAAAGGTCAGTTTCCCTCAAACTTTAGAAGGGCTGGACTGTCTTGTTGAGTAGAAAATGCCCCAGTATCGGTGGTGGTAAACTATGGCTCAGACTTTGGTTGGTGGGGGCAAAAAATGCATGGTACCTCTGGTCCATAGGTAGAGGAATAGTGCTCCATTGTTGGTGTGAGCAGGAGTAACCGTACCCGGTCATTGGTTTTAGGTGGAAGCATAGTGTCCACTCATTGGTATCAGTGTTAGGAACCATGCCCCAAGGGTTGAACAAAATCAAAGGGTCCACTCCCAGCTTGCGGGCCAGTTTGAAGACAAATGTTCTAGTCCCATAGCAGCTGTTTTTAAGCAAGAGTTAATGAGTCTATGGACCTGTCAAACCTGGAGTGGGGACCATTCTGTGTCGCAAGCAATTATTTTGGTTCTATTTATAAATGGAAAGTGTTTGGCAGGCCACTCCTATGGATGTTGGGTCTGTTTTAACATGCATTTATCAGAAATGGATTAGGGGTGTCCTTTCTCTTTGCCTAGCTTTAATATTTGAGTCAAGGAGTTTGAGTGAGCATTGAGACAGCACTTGTTCTGTGCAAGTGACTCGGGAAGGATTCAAAGCAACTGCATGACAGCCTGGCAATCTGCATTTTCCAAAAGCTGCATATTTTTGTCATGACTGGCATCTTTTGTGAGTAACCCCAATCATGAGCAGGAATGTCATCCCAAGAGCAAGGGGGGCAGATGTGACTTTTTTTTTTTTTTTTCCTGAATCCTGATTTGATCAGAGTGTGGAAGTAGGGCATGTGCTTTGGAAGTATTCTGGCTTTTCCTGTTTAAACTTTCTTGTGCATTGCCTGGTATGTCATCCTAAGGTTCCATGATCTCAAACCTCAGATGACATGCAATATTAGGCTGTGTGTGACCACAATAATACCACTAAATCCATAGTCTACAAGCTGAAGATGGCCTACTGTCTGAGTGTCTTTTTAGTTACACATTTGTGCTGGGACAGGTTTATTTAAAGATTAACTACAGGTATAGGTGTAACTTATACATAGTTATATTGGTCCAGTTGTAACACTGTATAGAACCATACCTGTAGCTTCTCCCTGGAACCTGGAAATGATTGCAGTAGACACAGATACTACACTACTCCCAGTGATCTCCACTAGCTTCTGGGTCCTTTGCTGTTCTGCATTGTGAACACAGGAGGTCTGCCACCGGGCATGTAGCAGGACACTGTAGGGGCTACTGAGTATGGGGGTCCACCTGTCACCCTGCCCAGCCTGGCATTCACCTCCCAGTCACTCTAAAGCTGGATACAGGCTATCCAATTTTCTGTAGATCTCCCCCCTTCAGATTTACCAAAACCATATAATATATGCTGTCAAACCTTAAGCCTTTCAAATTGTGTGCAATCAGGCAGGCCCTTGCACTTCATGGATTTTGTAAATCTGAACAAAAAGGTGATGGACTGTTAAGCTTAAACCCCATACACACTATACAGCTTTTGCTGTCCGATTTGCTTTAACTTGGATGGGGTAGGGGAAATATGGGATGCCCAGTAGAATTTGAACAGTTCTTTAGTGGGACAACTATATACACTTCTTCCCTCCAGCACACTTTCTTTCTGGCACAGCTAGCGTTTGAAAGTTTTTAGGCCTAGCATTGACTCCACTAGGCCTTAGCAATTGCCTTTTGCGGGCAGAGACTGTAGGCCCCTATGGTGTAGCAGAAAAAAGGTTCCTTTGCTAGCTGTTCTGTTGGACTACTAATC
>BLSH010295676.1:533226-568848 GCA_018402905.1 Glandirana rugosa
CACAGTCATCTCGTCTCCTACCACAGTCATCTCGTGTCCTGCCGTCCACTGCCCTACTGACACCGTCCTGTGCTCTACTGACACCGTCCTGTGCTCTACTGACACCATCCTCTGCTCTACTGACACCGTCCTCTGCTCTACTGACACCATCCTCTGCTCTACTGACACCGTCCTCTGCTCTACTGACACCATCCACTGCTCTACTGACACCGTCCACTGCTCTACTGACACCGTCCTCTGTCCTACTAACACCGTCCACTGCTCTACTGACACCATCCTCTGCCCTACTGACACCGTCCTGTGCTCTACTGACACCGTCCACTGCCCTACTGACACTGTCCTGTGCTCTACTGACACCGTCCTGTGCTCTACTGACACCATCCTCTGCTCTACTGACACCATCCTCTGCTCTTCTGACACCGTCCACTGCCCTACTGACACCGTCGTGTGCTCTACTGACACCATCCTCTGCTCTACTGACACCATCCTCTGCTCTACTGACACCATCCTCTGCCCTACTGACACCGTCCTGTGCTCTACTGACACCGTCCACTGCCCTACTGACACCGTCCTGTGCTCTACTGACACCGTCCTGTGCTCTACTGACACCATCCTCTGCTCTACTGACACCGTCCTCTGCTCTACTGACACCATCCTCTGCCCTACTAACACCGTCCTCTGCCCTACTAACACCGTCCACTGCTCTACTGACACCATCATCTGCTCTACTAACACCGTCCACTGCTCTACTGACACCATCCTCTGCCCTACTGACACCATACACTGCTCTACTGACACCGTCCACTGCTCTACTGACACCGTCCTCTGCCCTACTGACACCATACACTGCTCTACTGACACCATCCACTGCTCTACTGACACCGTCCTCTGCCCTACTAACACCGCCCACTGCTCTACTGACACCGTCCTCTGCCCTACTAACACCGTCCTGTGCTCTACTGACACCGTCCACTGCTCTACTGACACCGTCCTCTGCCCTACTAACACCGTCCTGTGCTCTACTGACACCATCCTCTGCTCTACTGACACCGTCCTCTGCTCTACTGACACCATCCACTGCTCTACTGACACCGTCCTCTGTCCTACTAACACCGTCCACCGCTCTACTGACACCATCATCTGCCCTACTGACACCGTCCTGTGCTCTACTGACACCGTCCACTGCTCTACTGACACCATCATCTGCTCTACTAACACTGTCCACTGCTCTACTGACACTGCCCTCTGCTCTACTGACACCATCCTCTGCCCTACTGACACCATACACTGCTCTACTGACACCGTCCACTGCTCTACTGACACCGTCCTCTGCCCTACTAACACCGTCCTGTGCTCTACTGACACCATCCTCTGCTCTACTGACACCGTCCTCTGCTCTACTGACACCATCCACTGCTCTACTGACACCGTCCTCTGCTCTACTGACACCAATCTCTGTCCTACTAACACCGTCCACTGCTCTACTGACACCATCCTCTGCCCTACTGACACCGTCCTGTGCTCTACTGACACCGTCCACTGCCCTACTGACACCGTCCTGTGCTCTACTGACACCGTCCTGTGCTCTACTGACACCATCCTCTGCTCTACTGACACCGTCCTCTGCTCTACTGACACCATCCACTGCTCTACTGACACCATCTACTGCTCTACTGACACCAATCTCTGTCCTACTAACACCGTCCACTGCCCTACTGACACCGTCCTCTGCCCTACTGACACCGTCCTGTGCTCTACTGACACCGTCCTGTGCTCTACTGACACCGTCCTCTGCTCTACTGACACCATCCTCTGCTCTACTGACACCGTCCACTGCCCTACTGACACCGTCCTCTGCCCTACTGACACCGTCTACTGACGCTGTCCACTGCTCTACTGACACCGTCCTCTGCCCTACTGACACCGTCCACTGCTCTACTGACACCGTCCTCTGCCCCCACTGCTCTAATGACACTGTCCACTGCTCTACTGACACCGTCCTCTGCCCTACTGACACCGTCATCTGCCCTACTGACACTGTCCTCTGCCCTACTGACACCGTCTACTAACACTGTCCACTGCTCTACTGACACCTTCCTCTGCTCTACTAACACCGTCCACTGCTCTACTGACACCATCCTCTGCCCTACTGACACCGTCCACTGCCCTACTGACACTGTCCACTGCTCTACTGACACCATCCTCTGCCCTACTGACACCGTCCTCTGCCCTACTGACACCATCCTCTGCCCTACTGACACCATCCTGTGCTCTACTGACACCGTCCTGTACTCTACTGACACCGTCCACTGTTCTACTGACACCATCCTCTGCTCTACTGACACCATCCTCTGCCTTACTGACACCATCCTCTGCCCTACTGACACCATCCTCTGCCCTACTGACACCATCCTCTGCCCTACTGACACCATCCTCTGCCCTAATGACACCGTCCTGTGCTCTAATGACACCGTCCTGTGCTCTACTGACACCGTCCACTGCTCTACTGACACCATCCTCTGCTCTACTGACACCATCCTCTGCTCTACTGACACTGTCCACTGCCCTACCGACACCGTCCTCTGCCCTACCGACACCGTTCTCTGCCCTACTGACACCGTCTCTGCCCTACTGACACTGTCCACTGCCCTACTGACACCGTCCTCTGCCCTACCGACACCGTCCTCTGCCCTACTGACACCATCCTCTGCCCTACTGACACCGTCCTGTGCCCTACTGACACCATCCTGTGCTCTACTGACACCGTCCTGTACTCTACTGACACCGTCCACTGTTCTACTGACACCATCCTCTGCTCTACTGACACCATCCTCTGCTCTACTGACACCATCCTCTGCCTTACTGACACCATCCTCTGCCCTACTGATACCATCCTCTGCCCTACTGACACCATCCTCTGCCCTACTGACACTGTCCTGTGCTCTACTGACACCGTCCTGTGCTCTACTGACACCGTCCACTGCTCTACTGACACCATCCTCTGCTCTACTGACACCATCCTCTGCTCTACTGACACCGTCCACTGCCTTACTGACACCGTCCTCTGCCCTACCGACACCGTTCCCTGCCCTACTGACACCGTCTACTGACACTGTCCATTGCCCTACTGACACCGTCCTCTGCCCTACCGACACCGTCCTCTGCCCTACTGACACCATCCTCTGCCCTGCTGACACCGTCCTCTGCCCTGCTGATACCATCCTCTGCCCTACTGACACCGTCTACTGACACTGTCCACTGCTCTACTGACACCGTCCTCTGCCCTACTGACACCGTCCACTGCTCTAATGACACTGTCCACTGCTCTACTGACACCATCCACTGCTCTACTGACACCGTCCACTGCTCTACTGACACCGTCCTCTGCCCTACTAACACCGTCCACTGCCCTACTAACACCGTCCACTGCTCTACTGACACCATCCTCTGCCCTGCTGACACCATCCTCTGCCCTACTGACACCGTCCACTGCCCTACTGACACCGTCCACTGCCCTACTGACAGGGTAGCCAACCGCCAGTAAATTTACTGACAGTTTGTACAAATCAGTGATTTTTACAACTGTCTATGAATATCAGGGTCTGATAATTTGTCATGCTGTGCTGACGTTTTAAGTTTAAACCGGGCAAACTGCTTGATATGGGTATTGTCAGTGTTTCCATGTTGTGTTTAAATATCAATTGTCTTAGTTTTTAATAGGAGTTCTATTATTTTTCAAGCTGCCAGTAAAAAAAAGTACCTTTCCTTTTACATCTGCAACACTGTAATTTTCTGTAAAATGCAATAGGCATGTGCAATTACTTTCGCTCCGTATTTTGTTTTTACCGAATTTCGCAAAATTCTGCAATTCTGACAATTTACGTATTCCGAATTTTCATTTTCCGAATTTTTCTGAATTTTCATTTTTCCGAATAAGAAAGAACATTTGAAATAAAAATAAATAACTTTTAAGTTATAGGTATTGTAATTTCCTTGAAAATTTGGCTGTTAGTGAACTTAAATATAACATTTATCACTAATAGCCATATTTTCAAGGAAATTCCAATATCTATAATTTAACAGTTATTTATTATTATTATTTCAAATGTTCTTTCTTATTTCCGAATTTCGGAAATTCGGAAATAAGAATGAACATTTGAAATAATAGCTTATAATTTTAAATTAAATTTTATTTGATAAAAAACAAAAATGAAAAAAATGAATTTTTCAGCCATGCACAAGTCTAAAATGCAATATGGCAATCTGGAGGCGTTCTGTACACAGATGGTATAAAGTACCACCAGATAAGTCATTTCCTGTGTGTGATTGTCTCACTGATTTTCCCAGAAGTCTGCACTAAGATACCAATCTGGCTCCCAAATGCTCCCCCTGGATGAACGCACCCATAGGCCTCATACACACGGATGTTTCTTAAAAAATAAACAAAACGTCGGGCCCGACGTCAAGGAAAAAAAGTCTGCGTTTTTCGGCGTTATGCATAGGCGTTAGTGAGCGTCGGCGTCAATAGGCGTTTTTAAAAAAAAATCATCCCTCTTCTATTTTTCAACCTAAAAATATCGGCGTCAAAAAACGCCAGTTAACGCCGGTATGGCGTTAGTTGGCGTTTTGCGGCGTCGGCATCAAAAAACGCCAAAACGTTACAGCCTCAGAACGCGATGGCCATGGGTTCTACTTTCAGCTCACTAACGCCGACGCCGTCTACAGCTCAAAAACGCCGACGTTTTTATGGGGCCATTGACTAACATGGAGAGCTGCAAAAAAACGCCAGAAAACGCCGGCATCAAAAAACATCTGTGTGTATGAGGCCTTAACCACTTCAGCCCCGGAAGGCTTTGCCCCCTTCCTGACCAGAGCCCTTTTTGCGATTCGGCACTGTGTCGCTTAAACTGAAAATTACATGGTCGTGCGACGTTGTACCCAAACGAAATTTGCGTCCTATTTTTCCCACAAATAGAGCTTTCTTTTGGTGGTATTTGATCATCGCTGCGTCATTTATGATCGCCGCTATAAACAAAAGAAGAGCGACAATTTTGCAAAAAAGCCCAAATTTCTTACGTTTTGCTAAAATACAAATCCAAAAAAATATATAAAAAAACATTTTTTTTCATCGGTTTTGGCCGATTTATATTCTTCCTCATATTTGTGATAAAAAAAATCACAATCGGCGTTTGATTGGTTTGCGCAAAAGTTGCAGCGTTTACGGATGATGAGAATTAATTTCTGGGGTTTTTATTTATTTATTTATTTTTTTACTAGTAATGGCGGCGATCTGCGATTTTTAGCGGTACTGCGATATTAGGGCGGACATGGACCATTTTGACACTTTTTTGGGACCATTGGCATTTATATAGCGATCAGTGCTATAAAAATGCACTGATTACTGTGTAAATGCCATTGGCAGCGAAGGGGTTAACCTGCAGGGGGCGCTCTAAGGGTTAACTGTGTTCCCTGGATGTGTTCTAACTGTGGGGGGACTGCCCTAGCTGGGGAAGGGAAGTGATCACAGCTTCCATGTAGAGGAAGGCTGTGATCACAGCCCTTCCCCCCTCACAGAACGGAGGTCCGTGTTTACTTACACGGACCTCCGTTCCTTCACTCAGGGGGGGGCATCGCGGGTAGCCGGCGGAGATCGAATCCGCCGCACCCGCTCCCTGGCCCTCCCCGGACACAGTGAGCGCGCGGGCGCGCCTGCGGCGTGCGCGCGCTCACTGTGCGCGATCTGGCAGCCGCCGTCAGATGACGGCGTTCTGCGCAGGAGAGCCACTCTGTCGCCGTCAGATGCAGATCGGCGGTCAGCAAGTGGTTAAAGGACTTCTGCTGTTCTCCCAGACAGATTCCTTAGATTTTTAAGGCTTTTAACAATGAAGATTGGGCACTTCTCCAGTTCCTTTTGTTATCTTTTCCCGGTCCGTATGATTTGGTGTCTTCGTATCTACCCAAGAGTTGCCGCCTGTATGCTGGACCTTTCTGATTTTTCTGGTGTTTTTCGGATGATATCTGCCCAGACCTGCCAGTGGTCACTCTTGAGATGACTCTATCCAGTCTGCTCCCAAATAGCTTGGAGTTGTTGTCTGGCATCTTGTATCAGTTTGATTTTAAAGGTGGGAACCACCAACCATGGCTTCAGGCATAATGCTCTCCTTGCCATGACCGTGGGCAACATCAAATTACATCTACTGATGCCTCCTCCACAGTCTTCTGCCAATTACAAAGCTGTTGCCACCTTGTACCTCTCTACTTCCTTCAGAAGGGCTTCCTTAATATTAACCGTCCATCTTAATATTGCTTTGCCTACTGCTGCAAATGTAATTGCTGGTGTGCAGGCACCTGCAGATGCTAAAGTACATAAGAGAACTTCAGATCTAAATTTAGTGCAAGGTGAAGTGTCTTGCCAGTCGCATTGATGATGCATCCACCATCGGAGGCAGCAGCAGCAGATTGACCTTTGGCTCTTTCAGGGTATAGAGTATTGACAACCTGTTGTTTATAAGGGCCGTTTTCTCTGGCCTCTGCCTTTCTTCCTGGATAAACTCCTCCAGTCCTTCAATGAAGGGAAATCAATACTTTCTAACCTTGTAGAGAGTTTCCTACAGGCAATTGCCTCCTTAACTGCCCTTGCAAAGAGCTCTATTAGGCAAAAGTTAAAGCCTGTGGCCCCTTTAATGTCTTCGTCCTCCGACAGGCTCTCCAATTCGGACACCACCTGCTGGCTCTGGTTGGAAGTGCTAAGGCAATTCAGACGCAAGACAGAGGAGTAGAGGTTTAGTGTATCGACTCCTAGGCTGATTCTTTAACCGCTTGCCGACGGCTGATCGGCAAATGACGGCGACAGAGTGGCTCTGTAATGCGAAACGCCGTCATACGACGGCGGCCGCGATACAGAGCCTAGTGAGCGCGTGCCGCCGGAGGCGCGCGCACTCACTGTGTTCGGGGAGGGCCAGTGAGCGGGTGCGGTGGCTTCAATTGCCGCCGGCTACCCGCGATGCCCCCCCCGGAGCGAATGAGCGGAGGTCCGTGTATGTAAACACGGACCTCCGTTCTGTGAAGGGGGAAGGGCTGTGATCACAGCCTTCCTGTACATGAAGGCTGTGACCACTTCCCTTCTCCTGTTAGGGCAGTCCCCCTACAGTTAGAACACGCCCAGGGAACACTGTTAACCCTTAGAGCGCCCCTGCAGGTTAACCCCTTCACTGCCAATGGCATTTACACAGTAATCAGTGCATTTTTATAGCACTGATCGCTGTATAAATGCCAATGGTCCCAAAAAAGTGTCAAAATAGTCCGACATGTCCGCCCCAATATCGCAGTACCGCTAAAAATCGCAGATCGCCGCCATTACTAGTAAACAATAAAAAAAAATAAAAACCCCAAAAATGAATTCTCATCATCCGTAAACGCGACCACTTTTGCGCAAACCAATCAATAAACGCCGATTGTGATTTTTTTTTATCGCAAATATGAGGAAGAATATAAATCGGCCAAAAACGGTGAAAAAAAATGTTTTTTTATATTTTTTTTTTGGATTTGTATTTTAGCAAAAAGTAAGAAATTTGGGTTTTTTTGCAAAATTGTCGCTCTTCTTTTGTTTATAGCGGCGATCAGAAATGACGCAGAGGGGATCAAATACCACCAAAAGAAAGCTCTATTTGTGGGGAAAAAAGGATGCAAATTTCGTTTGGGTATAACGTCGCACGACCGCGCAATTGTCAGTTAAAGCGACGCAGTGCCGAATCGCAAAAAGGGCTCCGGTCCTAAAGCTGGAAATCCTTCCGGGGCTGAAGTGGTTAATTAAGGCCGCTACTTCCCTGACATCCCCTTCTTTGTCAGTTCCTGCTTCCTTCACACAGACTAGCTTGTCAGGCAATGACTTTCCACCACAAATGCAGCAATCATTAGGGCTGGTAACCTGTGCTGTTTGTAGACTAAGGTGACCAGATTTTTAAAATTTAAATCCGGGGACATTTTTTTTTTTTTTTTATTGGCAAATGGTAAACTATTTTTATAAGCATATTTTCCTCCAATGATATATGCAGTTTATGTGCTTTGTGTTTATGTAATGATTGTATGATCTATACGTTATTTCTCACATTTCCTCCATGAGATAAAAAAATTGTACTTTTATAAGGGAAGACGTGCAGGACGACACTTGACTTAACAGATGCAGAGGAGGAGCGGCGGCGCCGCTAACAAGCAGCACAGGCTGAAGCAAGCCGCTCCTCCTCTGAGTATCTCTGTGACTGCATGGCAGCCCGCTCTTCTCATCTCCAGCCAGCCGTGGGCAAACGGGGCGGGGACAAAGAGAGCGATCCGGGGACTGTCCCCAGAAAACGGGGACGTCTGGTCAGCTTATTGTAGACGGGGAGCAATAATAATGAGGTGTGAGATGATGACCTTGATCAATATTGCCTGGATGTTCTGCCTTTAGAGGGCTCCTTCAATCTTAAGGTCCTTGCAGGGCTGTATGCTGCTTGCTCCAGTCAGACTTGGCATACCAGCTTGTCAGGCAATGATTTTCCACCACAAATGCAGCAACTACTAGGGTTGGTAACCTGTGGTGTTTGTAGGCAGTTATTAATGATAGCGATTGTGGTGAGATGATGACATATTACAGCGCACACATGCAATAATGACAATAAAACCTGCAAGGCTATTTAAAAGTACCTGGACATCTTCAACCAAAATACGGGGAGTCCGTCGCACTGTATGGCCATAGAGTGCTTAGCCCACTCCTACTTCACAGACCCCCGTCTTAGTGGGTCCTACACTACCATAGAATGGGAGATTCTGTCTCATAACCATGGGAGCAATACACTCCTCCTAATGAGAGATCTAGAGAACTCTTCCTATGTCTTATGTGGACACTAATTAGAGGCAATTATGAATAGGTGGGGTGCTCCAGCAAGTGGGGTATCATCCATGGGTGCAGGGTGTTCACTGAACACGGGCCCTGAGGGGTGGGGGGGGGCCTACTGTGCTCTGACCCACACTGCACCCATGGATGATCTCTACCTGGTTGACAGCCGGGGATGATCGGTGCAGTGTGTGCTTGCACACGGGCCCACTAATTTCATGATACGCCCCTGGCTCCAGCCCAAGAGATCTGGTCAGGATCTGCAATAAACAAATGGGTACATACTTGGGGGGGGCACACCCTAATCAGCAGTGTATTTAGGTTTTGTGCTGGCCTAGGCCTGACTAAACTCGTGCACCCCTCTAATTTAAATATGAGGCACCCCTTCCTGTTTCCTGACCCAACTTGAAATTTTCCAGTGGGGACACAAGTTTTGAGGGTTTTGGCGGGGGGCAATGGATTCCCCTTATTTGCAGAGATTTCCTCACACTTCCTGTTTGGCGGCAGCACAACAACTCATTAGTTGGGGTCCGCCGCCTGGGCCCCTCGGGACATCCAGGTCCCCTACATATGTATGGGCTACCCCTCCTGATGGCGGCCCTGCCAAGCCGCTTTATGGGGGTACTAGACCAATTAGCCTCCCGGGCCAATCTGCCCCATAGGACTGGCGCTACACTAAGTGTAGCACAAGGCGGCAGGGACTCTTTTTGTGCTGCCCCCCTGCAAAGTGCTGCCCTAGGCCTGGGCCTTGTCGGCCTAGGCCAAGATACAGCGTTGACCCTAATAGTGTATCACATTAGAGATCTTGCTGCTATAAGACCACCAAACAAAATGACATATTACAGCGCACACCTGCAATAATGACAATAAAACCTGCAAGGCTATTTAAACCTATTTAAAGTACCTGGACATCTATTGCAGATTCTGACCATATCTCTTGGGCTGGAGCACCCCACCTATTCATAATTGCCTCTAATTAGTGTCCACATGAGACATAGGAAGAGTTCTCTAGATCTCCCATTAGGAGGAGTGTATTGCTCCCATGATTATGAGACAGAATCTCCCATTCTATGGTAGTCTAGGACCCACTAAGACGGGGGTCTGTGAAGTAGGAGTGGGCTAAGCACTCTATGGCCATATAGTGCGACGGACTCCCCGTATTTTGGTTGAAGATGTCCAGGTACTTTTAAATAGCCTTGCAGGTTTTATTGTCATTATTGCATGTGTGTGCTGTAATATGTCATGACTAGGGTAGTTCAGATAACACCCGTCATTCCTATTACCTTGCCCCTCCTACTCTTTTACGCGTTAACACCCCCCTATTCCTGTAATAAAGACACCTGAGACCATGCTGGGGTTAAATGGCCGTTTAGGCTTTTTATTAAACAAAACATAACTTAAATTTAATTAACATAAATTAACATTCACTGTAACATTGAAAATTCCAACAGTAAAGAAAAGGCTGGAGATCCTTGACGCCACCATCTCTCACAACTTTTTGGAGTCTGTGATACCCCCTCAGTAGGTTTCTGTCCCCAGCCGCTATCACCGCCTCGAGGACGATACTAACTGACCACAGGCTCCTACCACCTTAAGTAAACCGGTCAGTCTGAACTTGAACCAGACCAACCGGAGGACTCCATACCTGAGATGGATCCCACCGTTTCTCACAACATACCTCTTATTTTAACCCTCGTCAAGGACCTTTAAATCGCCAACCACCTTCCTGTGCCATGTTCTCCAAAGTACTTCACCTAGGGTGGGAGGGAAGGACACTTCTTCTCCTGGTCTTTTCTCTCAACTGACCCCCCCTTCCTTCTTCCTTCCCCTTTTCCAACTCCTACTCCACCCCCCCTTCTGGGTCCACCGAATCACATAGCATTATTTCTTACTTTCTACTCCCCCTTAACCTACACCTATTCCTGCCTGGTATTCCTTTCCCCCTGTCATGCCTGTACTCCGCTTCCATTTCATTACACCTCCGTCCATTTTCTTTTTGTTTAGTGGTCTTATAGCAGCACCATCTCTAATGTGATACACTATTAGGGTGTGCCCCCCAAGTATGTTCCTATGTGGTGAGATGATGACCTTGGTCAACCTTGCCTAAATGTCTGCTCTGAGATGGCGACTTGTCTTGACCCTTAGAGGGCTCCCTTCATCTTGAGCTCCTTACAGGGCTGTAGATCTTGGCTCTCTTTTGCCCAATATCTTCACTACTTACCTAATCTATTTACCTTACAAGCAATGGGTGGTCTGACCTGGCAATGTTCCCCATAGAAACAGAGCAAAGCAGCAGACTGAAATGAAAAACAGCATGCCACAGTAGGGTTGCCACATCATCCCTTTAATCCAGGACACATAAATTAAACAGGTTATGTGGCTGATTAAGGTGGTAATTAAACTCACTTGGTGCCTTATCTGCATTCAATTAGCCTCAGAACAACCTGTGTAATTCATATGTGTCCTGGATTAAAGGGATGAGGTGACAACCCTATGCTACAGTGATCCCAGAGCAAGCATTGAGAAGGAGATAGCAAACGCCTAGGTGAATGCCATAAAGAGGGAAACAAACAATGACCACATAAGCATCCCTGCAAACAATGACCACATGCATGAGTAAAGAACACCACCAAAAATGCCTTAAAACAAGTTAAAACTAGTACCCTTAGCCATTAGTGATTATCTCAGTGCCTGAGTATGCTCCGATTGCAGCCTGAGGCTCCCGGCACCATCTTGGAAAAGGAAGGGAAGAAAGGATCCCTTATACTGCACATTAACAGAGTTTTGTGAAGGTGATGAGAGAGAAAACCTCAGCCTGGGCTACCGCATGGCCACGTCTCCAATGCGTTTTGTTCCATCCCCCAGAACTTAGTCATGGATGTGCGGTACAAGGGATCCTTTCTTCCTTTCCTACAGTGATTATAGGAGCTGGGATGAGCTCCATCCCCTCACCGGCACTCCCGCAGCGGAGCCATTCATATCACCTCCCACATTGATTGAGCCTGAGAGGCACACTAACCAACCATGGGTCATCTTGGAAAAGGGCAAGCCAGGAAACTGGTCACAGTGGCCGCGTCACTTCTTGCCATCCATGCTCAGAGTGTACTTGCACCAATGCAGCCATCTTGGACATGGTAAATGCCCACAGAAGGGAAAAAGTGTATGGAATGCAAAGGGAAAACGCTGCCACTTACGCCAAAGCTTATTTAAATCTTTCTTTGACAGGCCCACGACACCAGAATGGGGCTCCATCCATCAAGCTCATTTAGAGACTGTATAGGAAGGATTTCCACCCAGAGGAGGCTGAACCTGGCTGGGGCGACAAGCGGTACGGGACACCACGCAACTCCAGTCCTGACCAGGTGAGGACAAAAAGGGGAATGCTATGAGCCAGGTCTGTCTTTCATAACAAGAAATATTGTTTTTTTTGCAATTTGTCGCTCTTTTTTTGTTTATAGCGGTGATCAGAAATGACGCAGAGGCGATCAAATACCACCAAAAGAAAGCTCTAATTGTGGGGAAAAAAGGACGCAAATTTCGTTTGGGTACAACGTCGCACGACCGTGCAATTGTCAGTTAAAGCGACGCAGTGCCAAATCGCAAAAAGTGCTCTGGTCCTAACGTGGGAAATCCTTCCGGGGCTGAAGTGATTAAAAATAAATGATCCGTTTAGGGCCAATTCACACTGGCAATTCAGTGCTTTGGCCACTCTGCTTTGCTGGCTGGCTAGGGGGCAGTGTGGTGCATGATTCACCGCACCGTCCGTCTTTTTTTTATTTTTTTTAATGCAAACTTTATGTGAAGTATACAAAATGTACACTTCGTACACTGCAATGTTGGGCGCCGCGCTGACATTTAATGCGTTTGAGGCATTTTATCGCAGCACGCTGCAGCACAGCGTTAGGCTGCGTTGCAGTGTGAATGGAACACATAGGAAGACATTGTTTCCTGTGTGTCCCTACAGTGACAGACGTTTTACACTGTGGTAAAACGTCAGTCACCACACAGTGTGAATTGGCCCTATTAACTGTGAATAATGGGCCCAGAATTATTGATCTCACTCCAATGTGCGATATACAAAATGTGTAAGGCAATCCAACATTTTTGTGTGTAGGCACACCCCAACACATAGATTTATGTTCATACATGCATGTATGGGGTGGGGGCTCAAAATATTTTTCTGGGGTGCGGGGGGGTTAAGTATTTGGGAGTAACATTTGATTTTTAACCTAATTTATTTTATATATTAACATTTTTTTCATTACATAAGAGACAAAAAGTCCCCTTTGTGATGCATATTTTAGTGACAGATATACTGTATAGATATAAATAGAAGTGCAACGCTTCAAAAGAACGTTCATAGGTGACTCAAGTGAAGGTCAGAATAAAAGAGTCCAAGGGTGCAATTTCCAAAATCAAAGTGCCATGACAGGTCCTCCACCAACCGTATTCCACACATTGACCCTCACCGTCAGGGATGGACGGAGCACTACTCTCATAGTGGTCAGATGCACTTTATGTGACTTAACAGGGATCCCATAGCCACTAGATCAGGGTTTCTCAACCTTTTCAGCACAGAGGAACCCTTGAAATAACTTTCTGGTCTCAGGGAACCCCTGATAAAAATGATTCTATCTACAACTCATGATACATTAGTGTGATGGTCAATGGGAAGAATGCTCTGTACACTTGTGGTCATTGGGAAGAATTACCCCCCTTACAGATCGATAAAAATATCAATGGTGTCAGAGGGAACTTATCTGAGAGGCAGAGATTGCTCATTACTCAAGGAACCCCTAGCAACCTCTGGAGGACCCCAAGGGTTCCATGGAACCCTGGTTGAGAAACACTGCACTAGATGATAACAGTCCTGCCGGTATAAGAAACTCATCCACAGCCGCAAAACCATGCACATAAGGATTAAAATCAGCAAGAAGACTTCATAGTGTAGTATTTAGGATTCCACATTTACTAAGAGCATTAAAATACACTCAGCAAACAACCAGCAAAAACTCGCATGTAAACTAATGGGTACAATGAGATGTTTCCAACCAACAAGATGGGTGACCTCCGTGCGCGTCGACGTTACACGATCCAGCTCCATCCAATGAGTTTCGTCATATAGACGTCATCAGGGACGAGACTTTGCGCACGTACGTCGCCTTTATATATATATATATAGTCTAAGCCGGAAATGAATCATCTTCCCTAATGCTGCGCTCCAACTGCCGGAACTAGCCAAACCACCGAAGGCTGGAAGTGATGCCACGTCCGGCCCTATATCAAAATGCAAAAAAGTTCATAAATCAAGAGCGATACGGGGTCTACTATTTCCAAATGGAAACTGTATGCGTCAAGTTATAACAAGAGGTGACCCAATGGAAACATCAAAATAAAAGTAAAAATGACATCAAAATTTTAAAATTAGTTATAAACTACAAACGCGAGCATCGGAGTCTTAATAACCTTATCGCCATCTTGTGGTTAAAAACGCTCACTACTCCGCAATTAAGATTATACATAATTCATATGTTAGAACAAACAAACACAAACCCTAGCATAAAAAGGGCTCATTATACAAAATTCTTACAATGCTAAGAAAACACACACACAAACTTCTATGGAAAAAAAGGGGCTAATTACACAAAGGTTCCCTTTAACCCTTTCGCTGCCAGGTCCTTATGTCGTACGCAGGGCCAGGGCAGCCATCAGAAATTTTGGGGCCCCTTACACATCTTTAGACCTGGGCCCCTCCGTCTGACCACCAACATTCCCCAGGGCCTGCCCACTGGCTATCCCACTACATCTGCCCACTGGCCAGGGGTGTACACATGTTGCAGCCGCAGTAGGAATTATACCCCCTGTCACACTTACTGGGTGTAGCCTGCCAAGCATGACCCATTCAAGTGAAGTGAAGTGTGCAATGCATGCTAGTGTGGGATCCAAGGGGTTCAAAAAACAGTGCACAGGCACCACAGCCACACCCGATGCTTGCAATAAGACCTTTTGCCGAACCATAGGTGCTGAATGTCCCAAACTTAGACCAGTTGTGGTCCAGGCGGCCCTCTCCATGTGACCCAAGTTTGGTATTTTTATTGCCTATGGTTCGGGAGAATGGTGTCCCCAAACCGGGTGCCCCCCTCCCATAGACTGCAATGTTAATTCCGAAATTCACCCAATTGCCAGTCAATGACTGGTCACTTTGGGGACCCGGTACAGCCGAATCATAAGTGCTGGAGGTCCCAAACTTGGACCAGTTATTTCACAGGCAGCCCTCTCTATGTGACCCTAGTTTGGTATTTTTATTGGCTATGGTTCAGGAGAACGGTGTGTCCCCAAACGGGGTGTCCCCCTCCCATAGACTAAATGTTAAAGACTGCTAACGTCTTTGTTGTAAGGGCCCCTTGAGACACTGGGGCCCCTTACAATAGTACTGCCTGTACCCCCCTCATGGCGGCCCTGCGCAGGGCTGCTGATAAAGCAGTACAGCCAGCCCTGCTGTACTGGGCCCGGGCCACATCAGTTAAAAGGGGGGGGGCCCAGCGGACCCACGCTGAAAAGGAGGGCCAGCTGTACTGCCTTACTGCAGACACCGATCCTCTTCTGCCTCCCCCCTGCAGGGAGATCATTTCTAGCATCCGCACCCCCATCCTCCAGCTTTGCTGCCCCCCCCCCCCCTCCGTGCACCCCTTTTCTCTGCAGCGTTGCCGACTTCCCTCCAGCTCAATATTGAACCCTACACACTAAAACTGGGATGCCATTAAAGTTTGTGTTTGTGTAAAGGCAGGCGTCCCAATACTTTTAACAATATAGTGTCGTTGTTGATACTTTCTTATAAATTCTAAATCTAACCCTTCCACCTTTCTATATTTCTTCTAGAACAAGGAAGAAGATGGTGCTTTTCTGTGGTCTGGTCAATGCCGTAACAAAGGAGGCGGGTAAGTATGGGGAAGACCTCCGTATTCTGGTATAAGGGTTTGTGGGAATTGGGACAACTCCAAAGAGACCATTAAAGCAGGGCTCTAGGCAAAAACTAAATATAAATCATATAAGGGAGCCGATTTATCTTCCACAGGCTTTGTATTTATGCCCATCCAGTCATGAAGTGTAAACAGCTCTGTCACATAGCACAGTCCTGTCCAGCAGGCAAGGAGACCTGATTTTAATCTGCTACAGTTCATGGACACTCACAGGTCTTTTCCCTTCCCCGGTGACTGGACAGTAAAAGGAGACACAGTAAATGAAATAGCTCATCTATCTGTCACTCTTCTCTCTCCTTCTATCAGCATGCTCTTTGCCCTGCTGCCTGCTGCAAGGTTTAAATGCTCGTCCTAAGGATTATAATTCATGTCACTCAAGTGAAAGTACCCCCTTGTGCTGCTTCTCCCTCTCCCAGCCCAAGCTCTGCTGTACAGGGACTGCTATAATTAAAAATAATACACTGTAGAAGGTAATAATGAATGCAGAACATTCATTTGTGTCTTTTTATATCTGCCTGGAATTCAGCTTTGTAGGGGTAATATAGCTTTTGGGACATATTTCTGGCGGTATCACTGTACTAATGAGTCTAGTGGCAAAAACATGTAACCACTGGGCCATTTTTGGTAAGAGTGTTGACACGTGCGACAGATTCAAAGACTTCCAATTTGTGACACCTTTCTAATATTCCCCTATGGCTGCATAAATTTCAATAAAAATATTGCCATTTTGGGGTAAGGAAACTGTTCATATAGAAGCCCAATGTCCTGATTTAGTCTTATTTAGCCCAAGTTATTTACCTAACCTTCACTGGTTGTTAGGACGCTGTCGGCCATCCATTGTCACTGGTTGCTAGGCTGCTGTTGGCTGCACAATTTCATTGGTTGCTAGGATGCTGTCAGCTGCACAGCATTATTGGTTGCTAGGATGCTATTGGTCGCATGCCATTGTTGGTTGCTAGGATGCTGTCTGCTGCACAGCATTATTGGTTGCTATGATGCTATCAGTGGCACAGCATCATCGGTTACTAGATGCTGTCGCCTGCACTGCATCATTATTTGCTAGAATGCAATCGACTGCATGGTGTGAGTGGTTGGTAGGATGCTGTATGCTGCAAGGTGTCATTGGTTGCTAGGATGCAGTCAGCTGCACAGTGTAATTGGTTGCTAGATGCTGTCAGCTGCACAGCATCATTAGTTGCTAGAATTCAATTGACTGCACAGAGTCAGTGGTTGCTAGGATGCTGTAAGCTGCACGTTGTCATTGGTTGCTAGGATGTTGTCAGCTGCACAGTGTCATTGATTGCTAGGATAAAACCAGTGGCGCTGAGCATGATCCACTTGGTTAATGTGGCACACAGAATTCACACAAGTTTCCTGTACCATTATAATGTCTCAAGAAGTTTAGTTATTTCCCTCATTGTTTTATAGCATTGGACATTAGCAATGGACTGGTAAAAAAGGAAACCGTTGGTAAATAAGTCCAATGGCATGCTGTTACCTCCATTAACTGGTTGCTAGGACGCTGTTGGCTGCACAGCGTCATTCGTTGCCAAAATGCTGTTTAGAACAGTCGACGTGCGGTGGTTGTACAACATAAGTTGGATGAGCAGACTAGAAAACTTTGGTTGTACAACAAGCGGTCGTACGACCGTTGTATCGTGTGTACAGAGAAGTTGGTCCAACAAGTTGTATTGTGCAAAACACGCATGCTCCGAAGTCAGGAACGGCCGGAAGTGTCCGTTTGTTCCTAATTCACAAATTACATGCACCTGAACTTCCTCTTTATACGCTCGTAACATGGCACTACGTTTGGCTTGGTCGTACGAGCGCTTAGTGCACGTCAGTATGCGAGGTACAACAGCCAACATATGATTTGGGCCGTTTGGTCGTACGATCGTTGCATCGTGTTTACGAGGCTTAAATGTATCAGGGACACTGCATAGGTCATGGCCTCTACATTTGATCTTCTGATCACTTTACCGAGTGAAGGCCGTACCGACGATGCAACGGTCGTACAGCAAAAGTCTTACAACACCTTGTTGTATGATAATCCGACCGTTAGTACACGCGATTACAACATCTGATGTTCAACAGTTGCACAACAATAGGTTGAGCAGACTAGAAAACTTTTGTCGCACAACAGGCTGTTGTACGACTGTTGACTCGTGTGCACAGAAGTTGGTCCAACAAAAGATGTAAAACACGCATGCTCATAAGTCAGGAACGCCCGGAAGTCTCCGTTCTGGGAAACCTACATTCCTAATTCACGAATCTCATTCACCTGAACTTCCTCTTTATACGCTCATCACCACATTCGGCTTTGTTGGCCGACTACTTGACTCATGTCAGTACGCTAGACACAACCTTCAACAGTTGATTTTGGGCAAAAAGTTGAACATGCGGTTGTACGACCATTGCACCGTGTGTAGGCATAAGTCCTATAGAAACAATTTTTTCACATTGTGTTAGAGCTATAAAAATCCACTATACACTGTGTCTGCACTGTCCAGTCCCTCTGCAGGGGATCTCGGTTGACGTCCAGGTGATCGGCTTTGTGGCGGACGTATCGGTGACTCTCAAGTATAAGAACAAGGAGGAGAAGGCGGTGGAAGCGGTCTTTGTCTTCCCTATGGATGAAGACTCCGCTGTCTACAGCTTTGAGGCCACAATAGAGGGGAAGAAGATTATAGCCGACCTTCAGGAGAAGGAGCAGGTAACACAGTTAATACTAAAGTGTATGTCTGGTCAAGAATAAAGAAAAAATATATATTTATTACACCTATGCAATACATGCACATTTCCCCATGTATCCCTTTAAAAATGCTGAAAATGTAGAAAAATGCCTATTGACCTGCTAGACATCCAGTAAGCTTGTTGTTAGCTGACTGCACAGTGCTTTTGCTGCACTGAAATTATAAAGAGTGTTTTCAGTCCTGCCTGCTGGGCTACCAGAGTCCACCTATCTTCACCCATCTCTGACCCACATGCATACATTGATTTTTTTTCCAAGCAAAACAATATTGCTGCTTTTACTCCCAAGAGCTTGTCCAAAGACTGTTTGGTTTATAACACCACGTCATGCATTGACATACCTCCATAGACCCTGTCTGTGCAAACAGTATGGTCACTTGCTAACTTGTATCCACAGGCAGCTTACATCTTCAATAAGGCACAATAATTGAATCCAGCTCAATTTTCCTTCAGAGAAGTGCAAGAAGTGTAAGAAGATGATGTCTTTCCTCTGCCCTGTCTCTGCAAAGAAATAAACCTTGACTGAGGGAACACGAAAGAAACAGGGGGGGTCTAGCTAGGACTTAGCATTAAACAGGAGGGGAGAGCAGAGGGATGCACCAAATGCAGAACTAAACAATTTGTAGTGCTTCTAAACCACAACTAGGTGTAAACATATATCAGAACAATATTAACCTGACATATTTCAACACAGTAACAAAAAAATACATAGAAGTGGCACCAGGGTTCAGGAATGCAGTATGTACAGAGTGCAGGGTTCAGGAATGTGCTACATACAGAGTGTAGAGTTCAGGGGTGCGCTATGTACAGAGTGCAGAGTTCAGGAGTGCGTTACGTACAAAGTGCAATGTTGAGGGGTGTATTGCATACAGAGTGCAATGTTGAGGAGCACGCTATGTACAGAGTGCGGAGTTTAGGAGTCCGCAGTGTACAAAACGCAGGGTTTAGGAGTGTGTGTGTTGTACAGAGTGCATGGTTTAGAAGCGCACGGTGTCAGAGTGCAGGGATTAGGAGCTCTCGGTTTACAGAGTGCAGGGTTGAGGAGTGTGCATTGTGCAGGGTTGAGGAGCACGTGGTATACAGAGTGCAGAGTTTAGAAGCACACAATGTATAGAATGCAGGGTTTAGGAGTGCAAGGTGTACCGGGTGCAAGGTTTGGAAGCATGCGGTGTACCGAGTGCAAGGTTTGGAAGCATGCGGTGTACAGAGTGCAGGGTTTAGGAGTGTGCGGTGTACAGAGTGCAGGGTTGAGGAAGGTGTGGTGTACAGTGTGCAGGATTTAGGAGTTTGCAGTGTAAAGAGTGCAGGGTTGAGGAGCGTGTGATGTACAGAGTACGGGGTTGAGGAGCGCTTGGTGTACAGAGTGCAGGGTTTAGGAGTGCGTGGTATACAGCATGCAGAGTTTAGGAGCATGCTGGGTACAGAATGCAGAGTTAAGGTGTGCGTTACATACAGAGCGCAGGGTTAAGGAGTGCATGGTGTACAGAATGCAGAGTTTAGGAGTGCATGGTGTACAGAATGCAGGGTTTAGGAGTGTGCAGTGTACAGAATGCAGAGTTTAGGAGTGCACTGTGTACAGAAAGCAGGGTTTAGGAACGTGAGGTGTACAGAGTGCAGGATTTAGGATTGCGCAATGTACAGAGTGCAGGGTTGAGGAACGCGCGGTGTACAGAGTGCAGGGTTGAGGAACACGGGCTGTACAGAGTGCAGGGTTGAGATGCGCACAGTGTACAGAATGCAGGGTTGAGGAGTGTGTAGTGTACAGAATGCAGGGTTGAGGAGTGTGTAGTGTACAGAGTGCAGGGTTGAGTAGAGCACTGTGTACAGAATGAGGTGAGGTGTACAGAGTGCAGGATTTAGGATTGCGCAGTGTACAGAATGCAGGGTTTAGGAACGTGAGGTGAACAGAGTGCAGGATTTAGGATTGCGCAGTGTACAGAGTGCAGGGTTGAGGAACGCGTGGTGTACAGAGTGCAGGGTTTAGGATTGCGCAGTGTACAGAGTGATGGGTTTAGGAGCGCGTGGTGTACAGAGTGCAGGGTTGAGGAGCGCGTGGTGTACAGTGTGCAGGGTTGAGAAGTGCGTAGTGTACAGAGTGCAGGGTTGAGTAGAGCACTGGGTACAGAATGCAGAGATTAGGAGAGCACTGTGTACAGAATGCAGGGTTGAGGAACGTGCGGTGTACAGAGTGCAGGATTTAGGATCGCGCAGTGTACAGAATGCAGGGTTGAGGAACTCGCAGTGTACAAAGTGCAGGCTTGAGGAGCACTCGTGTACAGAGTGTAGGGTTGAGTAGCGTGTGGTGTACAGAGTGCAAGGTTGAGTAGCACGTGGTGAACAGACTGCAGGATTGAGGAGCGCGTGGTGTACAGAGTGCAGGGTTTAGGAGTGCGTGGTGTACAGCGTGCAGGGTTTAGGAGCATGCTGGGTACAGTGCAGAGTTAAGGTGTGCGCTACATACAGAGCGCAGGGTTGAGGAGTGCACTATATACAGAGTGCAGAGTTTAGGAGTGCACGGTGTGCAGAATGCAGAGGTTAGGAGTGCACGGTGTACAGAATGCAAGGTTTTGAAGTGTGTGTGGTATACAGAGTGTAGAGATCAGGAGTGCGCAAAGTACAGAGTACGGAGATCAGAAGTCCACGGTGTAATGAGTGCAGAGTTAAGGGGTGTGCTATGTACAGAAGGCAGATTTTGGGACTGCAAAAATGACTGCCCCCCCAAATCACCTCCCATCCTTAAATCCTCATCCTTGACAGGATTAATATGCCTCTTCTACCACAAGTTCCCCCATGCCTCCACCCAATATAAAGCCTCTTCCCCTGCCAGCACAAGCTCCCTCCCCCTAGCTACAAATGCCACCATAAATCCTTTTGTTTCTTCTCCCCCCAAAACTCCTAACAGAGACCTCAAATACAGAAATACAGTGCAGCACCATGCGGACGGGAGATGTTCTTTTTTCCAGACTTCTCTTCATGGTCTATTATGAGGCACACCAGAGCCGAGGAGGAGCCTAGGAATAGCTTCTCTGTTACACTGGGGAGACAAGCAGCAGCCAGCGGGGGGGTGGTGGAATATGTGCCTTCATCATTGGGAACTGACTTCCTAGAAGCTGCCCCTGCAAGTTTTGCTGATGACAAAAGCTGTTCCTTGCTACAGGAATGAGGTTAAGAAGAAAAACTATTTTGGGAAATGATCTAGATGGGAAAAGGGAGGATTGGGGGTACATTTAGGTCAGGCCTCTAGAAATACTTAAAGGCAAAGTTCTCAATTTCTAATGTTTCTGGACCCTCTGATTATGTGAATTTTTAAAGTAAACATTAAAAATAAACAGATTTCTGTGATAAAGCACATTGCCATCAACTATTCTGAAAGATACAACTAAAGTGGTCTAGACCAGGGGTCCTCAAACTATGGCCCTCCAGTTGTTCAGGAACTACAATTCCCATCATGCCTAGTCATGTCTGTGAATGTCAGAGTTTTACAATGCCTCATGGGACGTGTAGTTCCGCAACAGCTGGAGGGCCGTAGTTTGAGGATCCCTGGTCTAGACCATAAAGGTATAACCTGCCATAGATCTTGTTTCCTCCTCCAGGCACAACAAATCTATGAAGAGGCCCTCAATCGAGGTGAACAAGCCTTCCTCCTGGAGGAAGATGAGGGTTCCACAGACATCTTCAGCTGCATGGTCGGTAATCTCCCTCCTGGCCAGGAGGCTGAGGTCACAATGAAATATGTGCGGGAGCTGCCAGTGGACGCCGATGGAGCTGTGCATTTTGTACTACCGGCTATCCTTAACCCAAGATTTACCCCTGAAGGTAGAAGGAGGTCTTCAGAGCAAAACCATTACATTTTCTAGGGGATGGACAAAAAGACAAGTCCGTAGAGCAGCCTTTCTCAAAATTTTAACCCAACAGGAATAATTTTCAGGTCTCAGGGAACCGCTGGAAAGAATAGTTCATCAGTAGAGTTGAGCGAACACCAGGATGTTCGGGTTCGGTGGGTTCGGTCGAACTTCGGGAAAAAGTCCGGGTTCGGTACCGAACTTGACCCAAACTTTACCCCGAACCCCATTGAAGGCAATGGGGACCCGAACTTTTCGGCACGAAAATGACTGTAAAAAAGTTCTGGAAAGTGCTAGAGGGCTGCAAAAGGAAGTAAAATGATTTTAGAACAATAATCTGTCCCTTACAGCAACAGCAGGAACCTGACCCTAAAGGAGTAGGCGATGATTTTAGAACAATAATCTGTCCCTCTAAGCCAGGGGTGTCAAACTCCATTTCATCGAGGGCCGCATTAGCCGTATGGTTGCCCTAAAAGGGCCGGTTGTATCTTGGGTGCGATACGTCAAAAGTGCTGGGTTCAAGAGTACGTTATGTGCAGAGTGCAGAACTGAGGTTTATGCTATGTACAGAGTGCAGGGTTCAGGAGTGTGTTGCATACAAAGTTCAGTGGTGTGCAGTGTACAGAATGCAGGGTATAGGGGTGCGCTATGCACAATGTGCAACAGCAACCCCCTCACCGAAGCATCCTTGCTTCTCTCTTCTACCTTGCCTGGCTCTACTACCTCCCTTTGTAGGCGGCTTTCTCTCACCTTGCAGGGAGCGGAAGCAGAGGGTGAAAGTTGGAGGTGGCAAAATGGAGTTCTGCCACATTCCGGCTGCAAAACTGGGTGCGAGGGCCACATGACAAGGCCTGGAGGGCCGCATTCGGCCCGCGGGCCTTGTGTTTGACATATGTGCTCTAAGCAATAGACTCTACCTAGTCCAGTCAGATCGTTCTGTAATGCAGGATGAGATCTGCAATCTGTCCCTAAAAGCAGTAGTAGGAGTAATCTCTATCTATCTATCTGCAATCTGTCCCTCACAGCACCAGCAGCATCCTCTCCCTACACTACCCAGAGAGCATGTGGCATGCAGCACTGTGACTCCAGCTTATAAAGAGGCTGGGTCACATGATGCACTGGCCAATCACAGCCATGCCATTACTAGGCATGGCTGTGATGGCTTCTAAGGGCAAACCAGTGCAACGCTTGTTGATTGGCTGCCCTGCAGCTATTCAACATGCGTGATCGAATACCCGAACCCGAACTTTTTTTCAAATGTCCGGGTTCAGGTCCGGGTCATGGACACCCCAAAGTTTGGTACGGACCCGGACTTTACAGTTCGGGTTCGCTCAACTCTATTCATCAGGGCAATTGGGATAATGCTCCTTATACTAGTGGTTAGTGGGAAGAATGCCCCCTTACATTGATGGTTACAATGCCACCCTTGGGGTTCATTTACACTTGCTTCAGCTTCAACATACATTAACCACTTCAGCCCCGCAAGGATTTCCCTGTTTATGTCCAGAGCACTTTTTGTGATTTGGTACTGCATCGTTTTAACTCACAATTTCACCTTCGTGCGACGTTGTACCCAAACAAAATTTGCGTCCTTTTTTTCCCACAAATAGAGCTTTCTTTTGGTGGTATTTGATCCCCTCTGCGTCACTTCTGATCACCGCGTTAAACAAATAAAGATCGACAAATTTGTAAAAAACCCAATATTTCTTACATTTTGCTATAATACATACTATAAAAACAAATTTATTCATCGGTTTTGGCCGATTTATATTCTTCCTCATATTTTTGTTAAAAAAAATCGCAATTGGTGTTTATTGATTGGTTTGTGCAAACGTTGCCACATTCACAAAGAATGAGAATTCATTTATGGGTTTTTTTTTTATTTTTTACAAGTAATGACGGCGATCTGCGATTTTTAGTGGGACTGCGATATTGCGGCGGACATGTCGGACAATTTTGACACTTTTTTGGGATGATTGGCATTTATACAGCGATCAGTGCTATGAAAATGCACGGATTACTGTGTAAATGTCACTGGCAGGGAAGGGATTAACATTAGGGGGCGCTCAAAGGGTTAACTGTGTTCCTTGTGTGTGTTACTAATTGTGTGGGGGCTGGGCTGAGTGGAGGAGGAGAGAGATCGCCGCTTCCATATACAGGAAGCATAGGATCACACTCCTTCTCCCGTCAGAACGAAGATCCTTGTGTTTACATACATGGATCCCGTTCTGTCACTGTGGGGGAGCGATCGCAGGTAGCCGGCGGACATCGAGTCTGCCCTACCCGCTCCCTGTCTCCCCTGCTACGCAGTGAGCGCGTGCCCACGATCCGCGATCTCGCAGCTGCCATCAGGTGACGGCAATATTGAGTCAAGTTGCTGCCGCCAATCCACGGCGGTCGGTTGGCAACTGGTTAAAGCTCCTACTGCTTCAACAAGCTTTTATGATGTGTTTTTGGTGCTTTGGTGGTGCTTTGATGAAGCTCCAGTGGTGCTCTTTTGAAGCTTTGTTGAAGCTTTGCCAATGCCCTGTGTGTTTCTTGATATCTCACACCTGCAGTTTCTCCAAAACAAAGCAAAGCTAAAGCTGAATTACAGCCTCTCAAAAGCCACATGTGCTTCAAGCGAGCTTCAAATGAGCTTTGTCATAGAGCTCTATGGAGGCTTTGAAGACGCTTTGAAGCACCACTAAAGCTACACGGGGTATGATTTTTGAAGCAAAGCCGAAGCAAAGCAAACACAAGGGGTAAACAGGACTGTAAGCTAACCATTTTATTTAGTGTCAGGAGCTTTGACTGGCATTAAGAGAGCTTTGCTAAAGCTTGTCTGAAGCCCTGTTTTGAAGCAAGTGTAAACTAGCCCTTTACAGCCAGCTAAAAAGATCACTGGTGCCATGCTACTGGCTCTGCCAAGTGGTGATAGATTTGGAACTATGGAGCATTGTCAGGGAAGGGGGTCAGTCAGCCACAGCTCAAGGGACCCCTAGCAATCTTTGGAGGAACCCTGGTTGAGTGTGGTTGTTGTACAGTATTGTTTTATTTTCTCACACTATTTCTTTTATTTAGTTATTTAAAATGTACTGTGTGCCCGTGGTTTAAGTGTGATTCCAGGAATTCACCTACTTTGCAAAAACTGCAGACATACCATGAGTTAAGTCTAAGGAGGTGCCTGCCCCTCCTACGCTGATCACTGTGGTCTCAGTTCCTTCAAGAGCAGAGTCACTGGAACTGCTATACCTGCCCTTCCCCTTCTTCTGCCCATTCACAGAAGCCTTTGTATTATGTGAACTCATTCACAAAATACAAAGGCTTCTGTGAATGGGCAGCAGAGGGGAAGAATGAGCATTGCAGCTCTGTGTGCTTCTCTCCTCTCACAGCAGGAGTGTAGCTTCTGGGAGTGAAAAAAACCCTGTCATATATAAGTAATTATTATTATTATATCAGGTACTTATATTGCACTGTCAATTTACACAGCACTTTACATATATATTGTACATTCACATCAGTCCCTACCCTCAAGGAGCTTACAATCTAAGGTCCCTAACTCACATTCATACATATATTAGTGGCAATTAAGACAGGATCTAATTTACCTACCAGCATGGATTGTAAGAGGAAACCGGAGTACCCGGAGGAAACCCGCACAGGGAAAGCATGCAAGCTCCATGCAGGTAGTGTCGTGGTTGGGATTCGGACCAGTGACCCTTTTGCTGCCAGGCGAAAGTGCTATCCACTACACCACTGTGCTGCCCAAGTAATAGAGATAAGTCGATCTGATGTAAAGGAGCACTCTGATGTAAGGGAGAACTTTGCGGACTATGATGTAAAGGGGAGCTTTGCAGACTTTTGTGCAAGAAGGGGGCTCTGGTGACCAGAGACCCCCTTACATCAGAGTTTACCTTTACTCTGCAGCATTCCCCCTTACATCAGATTCCACAGCTTTCTCCTTTACATCACAGTCCACAGTGTTGCCTTTTACATCAGGGTCTGCAGAGTTCCCCCTTGCACTGTAAAGGGAAACCTTGTAGACTCTGATGTAAGGGGGAACTCTGTACTGAGTTATATAAACCTGACCTTCATGTAAAAGGAGAAATATGTTTTTTTGCCTTTGTTATACCTTAAAAACATTGCTAATAACACTAGCTACGTTCGCGTAGCTTAAAAATTGATATTTACACTGTTTTGCACTGATGACGGTCATTTTATGCTCTTTTTTTGAAGTGTCAGTAAAATAATGGTGCTGTCAGTAATTATGTCACATCAGGAGGTTGGCAACAGTGGGATGCTTTTTTTTTTTTTTTTTTTTATAAAGGCAGTCAGGGGCATGCAGTGGGCAATTTGGGAGCAGGGTTAAAGGAAAATGCCGGCACCACTGTGTTATTTAAAGGTCAACTTCACTAAAACTAGGAACTCAAACTTCACTAGGAACTTCTTCTTTAACCACTGCAACCCCGGAAGGATTTCCCAATTTAAGACCAGAGCACTTTTTTGCGATTCGTGAGACGTTGTACCCAAACAAAATTTGCATCCTTTTTTTCCCACAAATAGAGCTTTCTTTTGGTGGTATTTGATCCCCTCTGCATCATTTCTGATCGCCGCTATCAACAAAAACAGAGCGACAATTTTGCAAAAAATATAAAAATTTCTTACTTATTTTGGCCGATTTTATATTCTTCCTCATATTTTTGTTAAAAAAAATCGCAATCGGCGTTTATTGATTGGTTTGCACAAAAATTGCCGTGTTTACGGATGATGAGAATTAATTTATGGGGTTTTTATGTTTTATATTTTACTAGTAATGGCGGCGATCTGCGATTTTTAGCGGTACTGCAATATTGCGGCGGACATGTCGGACCATTTTGACACTTTTTTGGGACCACTGGCATTTATACAGCGATCAATGCTATGAAAATGCATTGATTACTGTGTAAACGCCCTTCGCAGTGAAGGGGTTAACCTGGAGGGGGCGCTCTAAGGGTTAACTGTGTTCCCTCAGTGTGTTCTAACTGTATGGGGGCTGGGCTGGCAGAGGGAGGGGAGTGATCACGGCTCCCATATACAGGAAGCCTGCGATCACAGCCCTTCCCCCTCTGTCAGAACGGAGATCCTTGTTTACATACACGGACCTCCATTCTTTCACTGCAGGGGAGCCATCGCGGGTAACTGGCAGCGATCGAGTCCGCCCTACCCGCTCCCTGATCCCCCGGAACACAGTGAGCGTGCAAGTGCGTCTCCGGCGGTGCGCACGCGCTCACTATACTTGCTCTCGTCAGGTCAGGTGATGGCGGTTTGCGATAACGTATCACTTTGCCACCGTCAAGCCACGGCGGGCGCTTGGCAAGTGGTTAGATATCCATTTCATGTATAAAACATATGGAATTTGTGTGATGCTTATCTTTGAAATTTGGAGGATTTCGGTAAAATAACATGCAATTAAAATAACTCATCCTTCTCTGTGAACTTGTTATCCTGATGTGTTTTACCCCCATACAGGTCATGATATAAGTGCAACAGCCGTACGGCAGCAAGTGGCGGTTGGTGGGATCCCATATACACTTAGTCTGAGCGCTGACTTCTGGTCCAGCTATGGAGTTTGCAAGATTGAGTCCAATTGTGAGATCTCCCCCCTTGAGTACACAGATGACCATAAGACGGGGGCCAAGGTGAATGGCAGCAGAGACAACACGGCAGCTAATATTGTATTCACTAAAAAAGAGAGAACACCAGTGGTGGAATCTCCTAGTCTGAATTGATGCAAAACATGGCACATTTTTAATCCATCTAACACAGATTCACCTCTTCTTCCATAGGTGTCATTGCTTGAAGGACAGAAGTTTGAGCGAGACGTGGAGCTGCTTGCTTATTATGGGGAGGTGAACAAACCAAGTGTAATGGTGGAAGCGGGGCGAAGAGGTGCTGCTGCAGGTCAGCCAATCAGGACGAAAGCTGATATCATTTTACTCCTCATGGAAATTATTTACTGATTGATTTATTCTATTTTATATAGGCTTTACATACACTATATTACCAAAAGTATTGGGATGCCTGCCTTTAAACACACACATGAACTTTAATGGCATCCCAGTCTTAGTCCGTTGGGTTCAATATTGAGTTGGCCCACCCTTTGCGGCTACAACAGCTTCAGCTCTTCTGGGAAGCCTGCGTAAGGTTTAGGAGTGTGTCTATGGGCATTCTTCCAGACAGAGCTGGTCCAAGATATTGCGCTGCCTGGGTCCATGAATGAAATGCTGCCCCCACCCCAAAAAAAAAAAACATGCCCACCAAAAGGCCCCTACATTCATTATTTTGAATCATGATAATTAGAACTAAAGTTAAATTTATCAGAAAGTCATATTTACAGGAAACTGCATTTTGGGATGGGGATCAGTGACAGTGCTGGGGGAGGGATGGGGATCAGTGGCAGTTTTGAGGAGGGATGGGGATCAGTGGCAGTTCTGGGGAGGCATGGGTATCAGTGGCAGTGCTGGGGAGGGATGGGGATCATTGGCATTTTTGGGGAGGGATGGGGATCAGTGGTAGTGCTGGGGAGGGATGGGGATCAGTGGCAGTTTTGGGGAGGGATGGGGATCAGTGACAGTACTGGGGAGGTAAGGGGATCAGTGGCAGTTTTGGGGAGGGGTGGGTATCAGTGGCAGTGCTGTGGAGGCATGGGGATCAGTGGCAGTGCTGGGGAGGCATGGGGATCAGTGCCAGTGCTGGGCAGGCATGGGGCCTCCAGCGGCTGGATTGGCAGGGGGCAGGCCTCCTTAAATACAGCAATCTGCCAGCAGGTGTCAGGAGAGTTTGGGTGGAAGAGAGAGGATGTAGTCAGGAGCTGTGGAGCAGACCTCGCCCAGGAGGGGATCCCCTTTCTGGGGGGGGGGTGAACCTGAGGTCTGGGGCTTGGGTGCAGCCAGGAGCGGGAGTCGGCCCCTGGAGCTGCACAGGAGAGCAGTTGAGGTCTACATGAAAGGATACTCTTTAAAGGAATCCACCAATAAGTCGTGAGTGGTGGCCCCTGGGAGTTGGAGGAGACGGCTGGGACAGTCTGGGAGAGAGGGAGAGAGTAGTCTGTGGAAGCCAGGAGGAACCAACCAAGGAGAATGAGAGCCCTTAGACCGCAGGACAGGATGGGTCTGAAGCATGGGCTGGGAGTAGTAGTTCATCCAAAGGCCCAGCTAGCACCAACATACTTTGCTTCGCAAGAGAGGTTGTCTGGTTTTAGTGAGAGAAACCTACAGCTCTTACCCACAAAGGGTCGTTCTGAGGCCTTGCAAGCGGCTGCAGCAGGCTTCACCATGTGATAGTTGTGGTAAAGAAGAAGTATTGTAGAGGTCTGATAAATTTCCCTTTGGACCAGGAGGACAGGTGTAATGGTCAGCAAGTAGTGTACTGGAGAGAAGTACAGGAGAAGTGTAACGGTCAGCAAGTGGTGTGCTGGAGATGAAGAAGTTTATATACCGGAGGTGTATATAGCATGTCCTATGTTCAATTACTGGGCCTCGCACAGTCATCCCTAATCTTCATCCAAGTTCAAACCCCTAAATAACACAACAAAAACAAAGTACCAGCCTGTTCAGTGACTTTGGATGAGTGGAATCGTGTGATTGAGGGCAGCAGGCAGGTGAACCACAACTTTCGGCCACTCTTAAGGGAGCACATGGCTACACGTACATAAACAATCTGGCCAGGAAAACCAGATGACGTAATTGACCAAATATGGTCATGACTATATTTGGCAATGACGTCACCCAGGATCCCTGATGATTCATTTACAGACAGAAGCTGGCCAGGGATCTGCCATTTATTGGGAGTAGAGCTACTGCTGCTAAATGACTGGTCCCTGGTTGCTGCTTGTAAACAATGATTTTGCATTGGTATATGTCCTTCTGCTGATGTTCACCCGCAACCACTCCAATCACAAATGACAGATCCCTGGCTGACTTCTGTATGTAAACAATCTGGCAGGGATCCTTGATAACATAATTGACCAAACACAGTCATAACTATATTTGGTCATGACATCACCCAGGACCTCAACCTATTTATTTAAAAACAAAAGTGGTTTAGGCATCTGTCATTTAGTGGTGATAGTGCTACAGTTGCTAAAAGACTGATCCCCGACCACTGCTTGTAAAGTTTTTGCATTGTTGCATATCCCCCATGGCAGTGTCCAACATCTTAGATGATCCCTTACCATGGTAGAAGATCAGGAGCAGAAGAAATGTCAGTGCTAGATGTGACTGACCAGAAGATATTGAGAAAAGGTAAGTATATAAAAATAGAAACATAACATAACACTGGAGTTGGGCTTTAAGTATATCAGTGATAATGAGGATATTAATATACCTTCTATAGCATCCCATGTGTCTTTTTTATTGGTCTCTTGAAGGTAGCTTTATGACCACCTCTGTCGCCATGTTGAATTTCTACCCATGTTTGCCAGCGATTCAGGAACAGATAAGATTTGGAGAGTTCATATTTCTCGTAGACCGCTCAGGAAGTATGTCACTGCCAATGAGCATGGATCCAGAGTCCCCATCGCGGATCGAGAGTGCCATGGTAAGCACAAGAACCTCAATGCCCCAGTCATTGCAATGGTACCCATTGATGAGGTCTGAAGCACACCCTACTATGTCTGTACCATAGCTTTCCAATCAGTAGGCAGGATGAGCTTAGCTGATTGGGGTGCTCTGGCTCGGACCTAGCAGGGGGTGTATTGGACCTCTGCAAAGACTACTTTCACACAAAGATCAAGGGTCCTCAGTAGCATGCTGGCAGGGGGCGGGGTTTTCTATTCAGGATGCTCTTTGCACAAACAACTGGTAAACAACAACAACTTAAATGGCAGCCAGCAGGTGGTTATAGCTGCCTTCCCGTCATTGCCCCCCCCCACACATACACACACACCTGCCACTGGAGCAGGAGTCCTGTGTAAGCTCCAAGTCAATCTGGTCAGAGGGTAAACAGGTCCCCTTCCTTTTATTTCAGTGGCAGTAGTCAGGGCAGATAATTAGGCAATCATTCAACCAGCACTGCATTGTGGGAAGAAAGGAGAGTCACATGCTCACCTACAGTATATGATATTTTAGCTGGGGAACATAGGAAAGGTGAGTATAATCCAAGGAGGTGGCATTTAGGCCAGCTTTTTGCTGTGTCCTGCATGGGCAAAACAGGTTCCCTTCTCTTCAGCTCTCACACCTGTAGACCTCTATGTACCTGAGCAATTTTTACATTACTTGTCCGATTGCTTTAACTGACATCAGGTACAAAAAAGAGCACAAAAAGTACAAGTTCCTTCAAGCTTTTAGGCAGGGAAATAAAAGTGCAAATGCCTGTAAAAGCAGCTTTTTTTTGAGCTGCAGTGTGCATGGGCCCTTAAAGTAGAAGTCCATGCTACCACTAAAATCCCTACATCTATAGTGCCCCACGATCTAACACTAACCTATCTAGCCCTGTAAAGAAAAATTAGTTTCCTGACAGACTCCATGGCAGCCTACGTGTGGGTTTACTCCGCCTCCTCTCCAATGTTATAGGACCACATTCCCATAAATTTGGCTCACAGCCAGTGACTGCGTTCCTTTTTTGTCCTCCTCTTTTGGATCACCACAGCAAATATACTTACCAGTGGACGTCCAGACAGGTAAAATAAGCTCCAAGTAGGGCCGGAGTCGGCATGGCAATGAAACGGTGCAGGGGCCCAGAGCCCAGCCAAGGGCAGGTGTGTGGCCCCTCAGGCAAAATGTCCTAGTGGTGGGGGCGGCCTGTGCATGCCCAGGATGGACATCTCGTGCAGTGCAGCTGCCTGGCAAGGTAGAAGATGTTGGTCATTCACCTGTTGACCTGGACTATGCTTTCCTTGTGGCTGCGCCCTTGGCTCGTGGACCCAGCGTCAAAACAGGCCTGGTGTAGGATCCCGTTTGAAGGTCCCTCCTTCCCAGGATAAGCGCCTGTTGTGCCAGAAGAGGCCGCAGCCAAGAAGACGCAGCTTGGAATGGTCAAGAAAAGCACGCTTTTACAGGCCGGGCCGAGACTTCAGAAGAAACTGGAGAAGAGGCCAGGCACCCTTCCAGAAACTGGACAAGAATCAGGTGTCTGGCAGACGTGAGATTCTAAGTCGTTTTAAGATTGGGCCCGTCCAGACAGGTCGGGTAAGAGCATGTATGCTTCTCTTCCAGCACATCTGGGTGGCCTCAGTCTGACTACTGGACCATCAAGACCATCTCTTCAGGCCACACATGATTTTTCACCGGTGTCCCTCCCCTCAGGTTTATCCCTACATGGTTATCTCAGTGAGAAGAAAAGAAGCAGATACTGTTCTCCTATGTGAACTCGCTAGTGGCTCAAGGAGCCATGGTGCCCTTCCCAAAGGGCATTTAATTTCAAGGCATGTACTCCCCTCTATTTTTGGTACTAAATAAGAGCGACTCACGGTGCCCGGTGATAGACTTAACATTTCTGAAGAAGTTCATAAAATACGAAAGATTCAGAATGGAGACCCTGACTACAATTCAGCAGGCCATGCAGCCGGGAGACTGTCTAATCTCCATAGACTTAAAAGACGCCTTTGTTCATGTGCCGTTAGTGGAGGAGTACCGCAAATACCTCCGGTTTGCAGTCGGGTAAGAACACCTGCAGTTCACCTGCCTTCCGTTCGGGTTCTCAACCTCACCTCAAGTCTTTTCAAAAGTTCTTCTGCCCGTGGTAGCCCCTTATCAGAACAAAAGGAATACGGCTATATCATTATCTCAACGACCTTCTGTTGCTATCCCAGGATAAGGAGCAGCTGCTGACCCACAAAGCTCAAGTCATCGCTACACTGCTCGAGTTCTGGTGGTTACTAAACCTAGAGGAGAGCCACCTGGAACCAGTACAGCGCCTGGTGTATCTAGGAGCTCAGTTCGACATACCATCTCTCTGCCGGCAGAGAAGATCCCGGTTATACGAGACAGGATGAGCCTGGCCTTGACCTCTTCTCGCCTGAAAGCCTCACAATGCCTCAAAATTATTGGCACGATGGTCTCTACGGCCCCTGTGGTCAAATGGGCCCTTTGGAGGTGTCCCTTCCAGACGGGATTCCTCCACCAATGGGATTCAGGTGATACCAATCAGCACATCCGCATAACCTCAGGCATGAGGAATAGCCTCTTTTGGTGGCTCCAGCACAGGAACCTGCTCACGTGTCACTCCATTGCCCCTGTCTCATGGGCCACGACTGATGCCAGCGGTGCTGGATGGGGTGCGCGCTGCAATTCAGAATAGGCCCAGGGCAGATGGGATCTCCACCAGCACGGCCCGGGCTTGGATGTCCTAGAATTACGGGCAGCCTCTTGCACCCTTCGGGCTTTCAGTCCCCAGTCTAGTCTCCTGGAAGGGGAGTCAGTATTATTGAGAATGGACGATACTACAGAAGTCTCCTCTGTGAAGAGACAAGGGGGGACCCGGAATGCTTCCTTGCTCTGGGAGGTCAAGCCAATCATGTCATGGGCCAGAAGAACCTGGCCAATATCTCGGCAGTTTACGTTCCCAGAACTCAGAATGTCCATACCGTGTGCAGCTAGACAACAACGAGTGTATGCATTCAAGTGGAATCTTTCCTTGGGGGTCGACCCTGAAGTGGTCTTGTTCGCGTCCCCCTGCAGTTTCAAAGTCGAGAAGTATTACACTCGGAACCGCTGCAGCCAGACCTTCGGGGTAGATGCCCTAACGGAGCAGTGGAGCTTCAGCAGGACATATGCCTTTCCCCCGTTCCCAGTCATCCTCAGATTCCTGCAGAGACTACGTGCAGAAGCCATTGAGATAGTGGTAGTAGCACCATATTGGCCGAACAGGTTGTGGTTTCCCCTCCTCACCCAGCTTAGCTATCGGGACCTGGTTCCCCTCCTTCTCAGACCGGATCTTCTGTCCCATGGGGCAGTCCTACACCCATGCCCAGCACTGTTGAGGCTGATGGTCTGGTTCTTGAGAGGGAGAGGCTGGGGGCCCTTGGCTGTGCATCAGGCGTCATCTTCACCCTCATGAACTTGAGAAGGGCAATCATGAATAAGGTCTATGGAAGAATATGGGCCAAGTTTGTGGAGTTCCTGTCCTCTGGGGGAAGATCATACAGAGAACTATGATTCTAATAGTCAGGATTAGACTTGGCTCTTTTTTGTCAGCTCACTCAGGGTTCAAGTTTCAGCTCAATCAGCCTTCTCCGGAGTCTCATGGGCGGTTCACCCTCTGGTCCGGCAGTTCTTCAGAGGGACAGTAAGAATCAGGCCCCAAAGGAAGCCGAGATTCCCCAAGTGGGATCTTCCTCTTGTTTTGGACTCACTCTCAGATCGCAGTAGCACGGTAACCGATATGAATTCTATTAAAAATATCTCTACAAAAGCCTCATGGCCATCACTTTGGCCAAGTGTCTCAGAGATTGGGGCCCTTGGCCACATAGAACCATTTCTGACCTTTTTTCCAGACTGGGTGGTCCTCATACTCACACTCAACTCAAATCCTAAAGCCATGTCGGTCTTCCATGAAAATCATAAGATTGCCTTGCCCACATTCAAGACTCCAGGGTCCAGGGAGCCTCATCCGCTGGATGTAGGGGAAACACTAAGAGAATACCTTCAAGCTACATCCTCCTCAGATCATCTATTTATCCTCTTCTCAGGGAGAAATAAAGGGAAATGAACCTCATTCAGGACGATCACGTCCTGGATCATCCAGACCATCCAGCAGAGCTATAGGGCTAAGGGCTTGGCTCCTCCGGAGGCGGTGGCCTCAAGAAGGGGCATCGCAACTTCCTGGGCAGCAGCCAGACACACGGCTACAGATGTCATCTGCATGACGGCCTCATGGGCCTCCATCAACACTTTTATGTTGCATTATAGCATAGAACTTGCATCTCTTTCTTCTGTAAACTTTGGTTTAAGTATCCTGTCAGTCGACGGGGCAAATTCAATTTTCTTTGATCAGCATACCCGCCCGTGTGGTTTGGCTAGTTATTTCCCTCACGCAGGCTGCCATGGAATCTGTCAGAAAACTGAAAATTTCCTATCAAATACTTACCATAATTTTCCTTTCCTGATGGACTCCATGGCAGCAGGAGTCCTTACCCATGGATCAAGAGTCGGTTGGTTACGGAACACAGTCGCTGGCTGTGAGCTCAAATTTATGGGAATGGGGTCCTATAGCATTG
>BLSH010295676.1:568858-590087 GCA_018402905.1 Glandirana rugosa
TTTGTGACTAGTCTCCGTTCTATGTTGAATTGTAACAATGAAAATAATAAAATAAGTAGACGTCTAGTTTACCTACTCGAATTTGACCTTCAGGTACGATTATGATTATCAGTGGGTGCTAGATGTTTATTGGATATATCGGGACATTTCTTTTTTAATCATATGTATGGAAAGACTTCCGGTAGGTTGGGCTAGAGGTTACCGCTTTCGAGACGTGTGGCTGTTCCCGACACTTTACTTACCCCTCACTACAGTGGGTATCTCAATGATGCCCAAAGGTAACAGTCTACATAAGAGACGTGGGCGGAGGTGTCTCTTCAGCGCCGACTTTCGAGTCGCACCCTAGCCCAGTCTAGTGGAAGTCTTTTCCATACATAATGTCTTTTAAAGGATAGCACAGTCGCTGGCTGTGAGCTCAAATTTATGGGAATGGGGTCCTATAGCGTTGGAGAGGAGGTGCGGTAAACCCACGTGTAGGCTGCCATGGAGTCCATCAGGAAAGGAAAATTATGGTGAGTATTTGATAGGAAATTTTCTGTAATACATACCTTTTCTGAAGGTGATCTGACCCGATCCCACGCTGAGCTTTCAGCCGCGACTTCTCTGTGGAGGCGGGTGCAGAGAATACATCTGACAATGGAAACCCGTAGTAACTCTATGGGTGACATCACTCCCCATTCATTTCACAGCCCTTGTCGGTGTGCAGAGCTTTCGCCATTGGAGATCGGGTTGGATGGCCTTCAGAAAGGTATGTATACTAATTTTTTCTTTACAGGGCTATATAGGTTATTTGTAGATCGTGGGTGACTATTAGTATTAGCATGGACTTCCAGTTTAAGCTCATCCATTTGATCTGCAGATGAATAAAATAATAAAAGTAACAATGTTAAGTTGTATCTTGCCTCTGATCAGTGTTTATAAACACTGTGAGATAGTCCATTTTTGAAGCCATCTGCTGTAGTAGCTGCTGTACTTACACAGCAGCACCTGGCTGTCATTTTGACAATCGGGAGTTGTCAGTAAGAGCAAGGGGTGGAGCAGATGGACAGTGTATACCACACACATGTATATTTAACTAGTTAATTAACCGTCAAATGATTGTATGCTTCTTCTCTGCAGGAGACACTGGTTCTTCTATTGAAGAGTCTACCCCTTGGTTGTTACTTTAATGTTTATGGTTTTGGCTCTCATTTTGCATCCTTCTTCCCGTGAGTATTAAAAGAACAAAAGGGCACAACCAGCAAAAGATAACCTTCTTTCTCTCTTTCTTTCTCTCCCTTCCTTGATAAGCAAAGCAACAACCTATACATACAGTAAAAGGTTCTGTTTTTTATTTAGAAGGGAACAGTTACAAACTGAAAGGTAAAATTAGAATGTAAAGAAATTTCCATCCGTAGAGATCCTCAGATAAGGCAAGTGTCAAGCTAAGGATCTGACCTCTTGGTCAAATAGTTTTTAAGTTCCACTCCTGGATATTTGCCATGTAGGACCTCGGAAACATTATAAATTACAAGCAACATTACTTTCTGTTATTTTGGAACACCGTATTGGCTTGACCATAACCCAGACTCTGAAATACCTCCCTGTAGAACATGGAGACTCTCTCTACACATAACACCACAAGTTATCCGAGGATCTGGGCAGCAGCAATTTGTTCCAACAACACCTTTCTGCAAAGTTGTTCTAAAAAGCAAATCTGCTGTTGAATAAAAAAACCCAACATTAGCATATAAGCACATAAAGTCATTTAAAAGAAGTATGGGCAAAGTTTTGTTACCGATCTCCCAACCACCATCGCACAAGTGTGACCGATCCCAAAAAGTCCTTATTCACTAATTATTCTCCAGGGAGAGTGTGGAATACACCCAACACAACATGGAAGAAGCTTTGGAAAGAGTTCAGGAAATCCGCGCTGACTTTGGAGGGACATACATTCTAGAGCCACTGAAGGAAATCTACCGAATTTCTGTCAGACCGGAGCACACACGGCAGGTATATATTACCATAATATATATTATCAGTATGTCTATAAAGTTGTCTATAAACCCAAAATAAATGTGTATACCTGAATGGGGTTCAATTATCGTAATGTGTCTATGTTCTCACTAAGACCTCCAGATGTAACCAGTCTGTGTAGTCACATCATTTGTAGATTGTAAAATCCAAAGAATCTGTTATAATCTTTAAGAGGGATGTCCCAAAAGTTCCTGACCCAACTTATAAGATGATGTCTGATGACAATGAAGTTATATTATTTTTCTATGTACTTTCCTCAAGTGTCCACACACTTAGTCCAATGGAGCTCCAGTGCCTCGGGTCACTGTTGAAAAAAAAAATCTGCAGTTTGGTCATCCAAAAAAGTAGTTATGGCATCAATGACGTCCTCATCGCCGGTGAAATAAACACCAGACATTTCCTTTTTCAGTTTTGGGAATAAGTGGTAGTCCGATGGTATGAGATCTGGTGAGTATGGTGGATAGGTAAACAGAACAGCCACAGGAATGGTAGGGCCACAATCTTCACAGCAGATCAGGGTGGAGGCTCGTTGTTCTGATGGAACAAGTCTCCCTTCTGGAACATACCATGTCTTTTCCAAAGTATACCATGCAGGGTAGCCAACTGTATGTATTTTTGTGGGCAGTTTGTAAAAATCACCTTGATTATTCCTGCCTATAAGTAGTACAAACTGTCCATAAAAATACGAAGGCTGGCTTCCCTCTGTAGGTTTATGAGTCTCCCAAGTCCCGGCTCCCGCTGTCGCTGCCCACCTGTCAAAGCTATTGGTTGTTGGCCCGTCTAGCACCCTAGCAAGCAAACAGGGACATGGAAGCCTCGGTATTCAGAAAAGGAGGATGCAACTTCCTCCTTCAGAGCTGCTTCGCCTCTAGTTCTGCACTTTTCAGCTTCCACCTGCTGAGAACAGAACTGGCCTGTAGTCTGAGGGGACCTGTTGTCCAGACTGGCATGCTGCTGCTAATGTGAGTGAGGGACCAAGTCTTTTCAGGAGCATACCATGCAGATGCCTCCAGGAGTTAAGCCAACTATTCCATGACCGCATGTGTGATCATTTTCTCCATTTTCAACTCGACTATGGGGATTTCCAAATGTTTGCAAGGAGTGCACAAAAACCATATAGCGTGTATGCGCCATTTTCAACGCCGAACATCTGTAAGAGTGGCTTGTTGCAGTGATAAAGTTCCATGTCTATGGGGTCACTCCTTCCACGTCAACTTTTGGGACGCCCCTCATAGATTCAGGTACCTTTTGTATAGGAATTCTTTTCTGTTCTATTCAGTCCAGTGTTGTTATAAGAAACAATGCATCACAATCCGCCAGCATCCTTTTAGAGGGAGTAACACTAGAAGGTTTATTCCTAAAAAATACCCATAGCTGTTCATTCATCAAAGCTGCATGTAAAGTTGTTCTGTGCAAATGCAACAAAATCAAATGTCTTCAGGCTGTATTTTCTGCATGAATTGTTTTAATACTGCATTATGGCCACTAGATGGTATTAACTATTATAGGAAATATGCATGCTCCTCAGCTCCATCTACTGGCCGTAATGTGGTATTTTCTGCATTTACACACTCAATCTGTAGAGAATATAGTCTGAAAACATTCAATTTTGCTCCATTTGCACAGAATGAATTTATATGTAGTTTCAGTGGAGAAACAGCTATCTAATTGTTTTCATGACTACGCGCCTAGGCAATAAAAACAAGCACCTAAACGTCCAGCATTGTGTAAAAATTACATATCTGCCTATAATTTCAACTCAAGCCTTTTGTAGACTGATGGAGAAAGCAGTTAGCCAATCACAAGAGCAGGGGGGTGAGATGTCTAGGAAAACTTGAATACATTCTGCTGATGCCTTGGTTGCAAAAGGAAAAAGATAAATTAGAATTTTGATCAGCTTAAAAAAAAAAAAAAAATCAATGCGTGCCATAGACTGATATGGAAAGGTAACTTTTAGTGACATTAAATGCTGTGGCTTGGATGACAATTATGTATGAATATTGATGTGAGATTGTACTTCCTCTTCTACATTTTAGTTTTGATCCGTCTTCTTTTTTTTTAGCTTTTTATCTTCACAGATGGGGAAGTAGAAAACACAGATGAGGTCATTAAACTTGTGCGTCACAACTCCTATAACCACCGGTAACAGCCACCGAATTCACATATAAGTATATTCATACATTTTCATTCTATAGATGCCCCTATGGGGACATCCCTTCTCACTTCCTGTTACAGTGACCACACAGGAACCAAGACAACATCTTCACAATGTACATACGGACAACAGTAAAACACCAAATGAATTCCCAACCTTTTTTATTACATCCAACACTAAAACAAATTTTGTGTAGCGTTCCTCTTAAGACACACCAGTTATCAATATTTATATCTCAAGTGCAGTACTCTCCATACTAAGTATCTCTAGGTAAATGTTTTTTTTTTTCAGTTTTAGGATATGGAAAAGGATTAGACCCTCTGTCAAGTTGTTATAGCTGTCTGTATCCCAATTGGGGGTGGGGGGGTTAACCTTTCTATTTTGTACTGGTGACCATTAACCACCTCATAACTATGCTATAGCCAAAAAACAGCTACAGCGTGGCTCTGTTGTTCTGGGAGGGTGTCCATGGACACCCTCCCAGAACGCGCCTACGGCACGCCCTCCTTCAGACACAGCTGACCACATGTAAACAAACTTGCTGGTTATTGGCAGTCCTTTCCTTATGTGCTGTCACAGCGTGAGGAAAGGAGAGCCGGTAACCAGCAAATGTGAGAGGGGAAATTTACACTGATAATCAGGGCACTGCTCATCAGAGTCCTGATTAACAGTGCAGCCCCAACTCTGCCTATCAGTGCCCATCAGTGCAGCTTCAACAGTGCCCATCATCAGTGCCGCCTCATCAGTGCCACCTCATCAGTGCAGCCTCATCAGTGCCCGTGTGCCCATCAGTGCAGCCTTACCAGTGCACATCAGTGCAGCTTCATCAGTGAACATCATCACAGCACTGAAAGCAGAAGATTGGCCTGGGCAGGAAGGGGTTGAAAGTGTCCAGTATTGAAGTGGTTAAGGACAAGCTTGGGTTCAGGCTTAGGTTTGGTCTGAACCTATGTAAGGAAGCCAAAACCAGGGCCAAACCCATAAGCTATTGATGTAGAACCCACTTCGGCCAGGGGATTCCTACAGTGTCATATATACAAAGGCAGGGTTACTCATGACATCATTGACATAATATGGCCACATAGTCATATTAGGTCAATGTCATTGACCTAATAAGTCATTAACCCACGGCTGTATTGACAGCTTCCTTCTAGGTTTGGTCAAACATTGGTTCAGAATTAACCCAAGCTCATCCCTAATGGTCACAGTACAAAAAAGAAGGGTGAATCTCCCCAGTGGGACATTGTTCAGATCAAACTCAAGCTCATCCCTAATGGTCACCAGTACAAAGTAGATGGGTTACTCTCCCTAATGGGGGCATTGTTCAGAGCAGACTCAAGCTCATCTCCATTGGTCACCAGTACAAAGTCGATGGGTGAATCTCCCCAATGGAGACATCTTTTAGACTAAACTCAAGCTCATCCCTAATGTTCTCCAGTACAAAATAGATAGGTGAATCTCCCCAATGGAGACATTGTTCAGATTGATCTCAATCTCATCTCTAGAGACTAATGTTACTGAACCAGGAATTGAGGGGACAACCAAAATGTTGGAGTGGAAGTAGCCGGTGCTACTACAGTGATTGCTATAATCTTCTTGGTCCTATACTGAGCGACTGCCTTACTGCACGCTGACCAGTGTCACTCACTTAGCACTGCCACCATTCATAGAACACTTTGTACTTTTTCAAAGAATAGCAGGCGTTCTCTGATTGGATGAAGTGGAGATGGTGACATCACCGTCCCTCATCTTTACCATGTCCAATCACAGAGCACCCTTGTATTCATTGAAAAAATTATAGACCATTCTGTGAATGATGGCAATGCCGAGCAAGCGCCCCCTATGGTCAGTGCGCAGTGGGGCACAGGAGTGCCAACTACTACAGTGATTGACAGCTTCTATAGCAGTTCCCCAGGTATGAGATATGTATACTTATATTGTGCCAGACAGGACCAAGTATGAAATTGGGATCAAACCTACCGTTCAGCTTAAAATTTTCTAAATTGAAACCTAGATGACAAAAAATGTATAGGTCTTAAACATTCCCTACTATATTCATAACTAAATGGATGTTTTTGTTTTAGATGAGCTTTAATGATTACGCGATCTTCTCTAGGTGTTTTAGTTTTGGGATCGGTGAAGGTGTGTCCACATCTCTCATTCTTGGCATTGCCCGGGCAGGGAATGGAACAAGCCAGTTCATCACAGGGAAGGATAGGATGCAGACCAAGGTAAGGAAAAAAGTGCAGATTGTGGTATTTGACCCTATTTCAACTTCTGAGATGTTCTAAATGAAAAAAATGATCTCAAGACAGTGAAACTCAAATGCAATAATCACTAATGATGATAAAGAATAAGTAAACGTAAACCTGACGTTGAAGGAAAAATAAAAAGCCCTTAGTGACAGGCCAGGCTTACTTTGGCTGGCTATTTGATGTATTATTTTAGCAAATTATATCTTGTCTGCCCTGGCTACTGAAATCCCCAACACATTGGATTTCGGATGAAGGATCTGTTATCGAAGACTTTTTCAAACCCACTGTAAATAGTCTGCATGGCCAATCGCTATTTCGCTTTTCCATTGAGAAAAGAGGACAAATCTTTTTACCTTCCAGGGTCAAATGCAGGAAAAAAAATGCAAGGGTCCATCTTGAAGGTTCAACAATCATCATGACTTTTCAACCCATTAGTCTGGTAGGAGTTATGGGCGAAGTAGGTCAATCCCAACTTCCCTAAACTCAGTTACATATTTTTTACAGCATGTTTTGGGTTTTGTCTATAGCAGTGTTTCTCAACTGCTGTCCTTGGGACCCACCAACAGGCCAGATTTTAAGTATTACCTTGGGGAAATGCAGACTTGAATACTCCAATCACTGAGCAGCAAATGATATCCCCTGTGATGTATTTCAGTTATCCTGCAAACCTGGCCTGTTAGTGGGTCCCGAGGACAGGAGTTGAGAACCACTGGTCTATAGCCTTCTCCTAGACTGTAATTTTTGGAACAGCTACAACATATAATATGCCCATACCTCTTGATACAGAGAAGCAATGGCTCTTTCTGCTTAATCTCACGTGGACTATTATTATTGCCCTATCATGGAGATAGTCCAGCAATCCTACATGGAAACCTCCACTTGTGTGTGCATCCATAAGCTTGCTCTTAAACTTGTTCCATGAACTTCTTCTAGAGCATGTAAGTGGTCTCTTAAATATTTTTATACAACGTTCCTTGGCTTTGATTATTTTTGCCAAACTCAGCAGAAAAGGAGCACATTCCCATGACAGCAAAGTCAGTCTGTGGCAGCACTGAGCAGAGAGGCCGCTTTCTGTGCCTGGTGGAGAAGGCAATCTAAGCCTATAATGTGAATAAATAAAGGTTTTTCTTGTCCTGGGGTTACACAGGGCTAGGGATCCTTCAGGTGAAACCCAGGGTGTTGAAAATCGCGTTAGTTGAAGGCCACCACCCCCAGCTCTGCCACAGCTGGGTTCTTGATAAAAAGCAACTGGACCTGGTAGGACTTTTCTTCAGAAGGAGAGGGTAGCCACATCCCACCAAAACCAGTAGAAGTTCTTCTACAGGAGGACCCCGCTACTCTGGAGTTCACACTATGTATCAGCCTCTCCAGTCACGCACTGAGACACCCCTCCTAGTGATTGGCTGGTGCTCAATAAATATTAAGTTACATATTTGACTCCCCTTTCCTATGTTCCAGAAGCCTCCAAAAGGCAGGGGGGGAATAGTCAAACCTGTAAAACTCAGAGCAGCCTAAAGAAACCCACTGCTGCTCCAATGACTACAAAGGAGACACACAAAAACTAAATTTACCCAACATCCTAGCAGCCTATGCAGGTAACTCCAAATGGACATGTGCAATATGTTTCGTGATGAATCGAAATTCAGGCAAAATTTTTGTTATTCGGAGATTTTAATGTATCCGAATTTTAGAATCACAATAGTAATACATTTTAAAGAATCCAAAACAAATTATAGCAAAATGAAATAACATAGCAAAATAACTAATTTGAAAAATTTGAAAATGAATTTCTAACGGAAAAATTAAAAAATGAATTTGAATTAAAAAAATTGAAAATAAAATTAAATCTGAATATGGATTTGATTAAAAAAATAAACATATTACAATATATACAATAAGGTATAAAAGCAAAATAAGATTATAAGAACAGAAAAGAATAAAATAGAAACAATAGAAATCAAAAGAATATAGCTCTCCTCCAAAATTCAAATAAATTAAAAAATGACAAATATACTGATTCCGAATATACGAAACAAATCTTAATATACAAAACAATTTCCCAAAACAATTCATTGTAACGTAGCGAATATAACAAAACATCGTCCGATGACGTCTGATGATGAAACGCGGGGCCAGGAAGTCTGTGCGTCACATCCGATCTAGCATAGTGGAACGCGGAAGAGTGGCAGAGACCCTGGCGCAGTGAATCTGACTTCTCTGCGTGCCGAACTGTGTGGCTAGCGGCGGATCGAGAGGTGCTCCCAGAGAGGCACGGTGATCTTGCCCTGGAACTCTAAAGCTGTTTTATTCTGTTTTATTTTACCTTGTTGAAATATTATCTACCTAGCACATTGGACTTTTACCTGACTTTTTGAGGTCAGATGCTTATGAACAGGTGTTAGTGTGTTTTTGTGCATAGTCTTTGCACCTTTTGCATATGTTTTCACATATATTTTCTGATTTACTAGCATTGTTTTGCACATATTTTCTGCACTTTTTGCATATATTTGCACATTTATTATAAATTAAGAGGAGTAATATTACATACACAGATATATTTCATTCATTTTTATTTACACCAAATGATGATTTTTAGTTATGGCACTTTATTTGATGAATTTTTTGCATATAGTTTTAAATAATTTTTATTTTATACATTATATATCACTTAGCAACGCCTAATCACGCACGCTTTGCACTTTATTTATAACAAAACAAAATGATTAACTTAATGAACCAATCCAAAATGATACAAAACTAATAATTTGTGCACATTTCTAACTCCAAATATACTACCACCAAATAACTGAGGCAGCTATAGCTCGGATGTGAGCAGAGGTTAGAGACAGTATGTTCGTAGAAAGGGTGTGTAGCATGCTAAACACAGTGTGACAACACAAAGCCAAGTTAAGATTTATCTTCTCTTGAGAATTCTATTCCATGGGGTTGAGCTTCAGCGACCCCACTCGAAGGATGAAAGCATAGGCACTGTGGAGCCAGGGCCCCATGAAAGTTTCCTGATGGTAAAAGGTTTCTCGAGTCTCAACTAGAGGGCAGGTCCATAAATGTACTCTGAAGTCCTTTAAAAGTAACGATTGCCTACAAGATCATGACTATAGTTGAGGTTGATCAATCAGTAGACCATGAGCCTTGTCCAAAACCGCATCTTTTGCATTGCTCGATACTGCCATAAAAATATAGAAGTATGATGGCAGAAGAAACCAAATGGTTCATCAAGCCTGCTTCTTTGCTAATACTGTTACTCTTAAACAGAATTCCAAGGTGCCCACATTCCATTAAAGAGAGCAACAGTGTGGAAATGCTATTTCTTTGCAACAGCTTTAAAGTGGAATTCCAGTCACACCATAACTATTCCTAAATCTGCTCCCATCCCCATTCTAAGACTATTCTACCTACCCTGTAAAAGAATATATGTCTATACTTACCTATCCCGAAGAAGCTGGCTGCCCCGTAATGAGCCTAGGGTTGATGTCATCGCCCAGGCCCTGCAGCCATTGTCGCTGCCTCTCCATTACACTGAAGCCGGTGCTGGAAGCCAGTTATGTGACTTCAGAATAGGTAAGTATAGACATTTTGTCTTTTACAGGGGAGATGGAATAGTCTAAGAATGGGGGTGTGAGTTTGGGGTTTGGGTTTGACTGAAATGCCACTTTAAATGCATTTACAGGGACATCTTTTGGTGTTTTTTTTACAAAGCTCCTAAACTCAACTCTATAAAAGCCTTTGTGTCCATGCACACATTTTAGGAGCTGCCATGTTTAGTTGTGGTTAAACCTCACCGGAAGAATCACGTTCAGGATAGGAATGTTTTGACCGCAGGAAATGGCATAAACGCAGGTTACATTTTTGCCGCGGTCAGGGTAGACTACTGTACATGTAGCCTTATACTCCATAATGCACCAATATAATTCACAGTTGGATGGGGTCAAGAAGACAACATCAAGAGGCAGGTCACCTTCAGCCTCCATAAGAGACATCTGTACATTCAGGTCAACCAGCTGACACATCTCCCATTTTTTAATTAAGAAGTAGAGACTGATCCTTATCAAGCAACAGATATTACTGAGACGTTCTCTTCATTTTTTTTTAAATCAGGCAATTTTTATTAGAGTTTTTCATAAAAAATGTTTGCAGACATTTCCAACATTTCCAAGGGAATAGCAATGCCCAAAGGGCACCATATCAAAAGATACATAAACAAAGTATCTTCAAAACTTAGTAAAGAAAATTAGGAAAAGCTTTACATCTTGCATTTCAGCATAGTTACTGTATATACACTCAGCAGTTCTCCAGTAAGTAATAATTTTGCAAACAAGAATCACATTCCTAATTGGTGTGTTTCCAAAGTGCTAGGAGCCCAATGAAAAGCTGCTATAAAAGCAGTGAACCTAGCAGAGAAGTATCCTCCCTCCTAAACCAACAGGTCAACCAAACAAACAAAAGTAGATTCCATGGAGGACAACCAGGGGTCCCAGGTTTTACATAATGTTTTGGGGCACCACCAAAGCTTGCAGGTTAAAATGTTTGTAAAGGCTGAAGGTTTTTACCTTCATGCATTCTATGCAATAATGTAAAAAAAACCTCTATGTAGCAGCCCCCCCCCCCCCCGATCTTCCTCCAGCACTGTGCATGAGAGCCTTGGCTTTCTGGAGACTCTCCCTCCTCATTAGCCACTGGCTCCCACTGCTGTCAATCACAGCCAGTGAGCCAATGAGGAGAGAGAGTGGGCGGGGCTGAATCATGGCTCTGTGTATGAATGGGAACGTGGAGCTGCAGCTCAGGAGCAAGCTTTCTCAGGTGCCCCACTGTCACGTACCTGGTGGTGGAGTCTGTTGTGCAGGGAACAACCCCTCTTACTATCCCGACTCGCGGACCCCTGAAAGTGGGAACAGGGAGTCCGGGAGTACAGGGTGGCACGAGGGCTTGACTAGGTGGCTGGTGCTGGTGCAGGTGTCTTGCTGCAGATGGGGTGAAGGTTACCGTTGGCCACTGGTTGTCACCGGCAGAGGGGCCGGGAGCTCTTGCAGTAGACTGAGGGATGATCAGAGGCAGGCCGGGTCGTCAGGAGTCGGGTGGTGCAGGGAGTAGACAAAGAGTAGTCGGCGTCACAAGCCGAGTTGTCAGGAGGCAGGCAGCGAGGTACAGAGCAGCAGGCAATGAGTAGTCAGGGTCACAAGCCGGGGTCGGTGCAGGCAGACAGAGGTGAGATGTAAACAAGCCGGGTCACAGGAAACAGGAAGTCAGATGAACAGGTCGCTCAGGAACACGAATACGCTGTAGACAGGACAGCACTTGCTGCAGAGTGCTGCTGGCTTAAATAGGCTGTTTGGCGCCAATGATGGTGCACACGTGCATGCACACGCGCACAGTCCTCGGGGCCACAGTTCTTTCCTGAAACCCCATTGCAAGCTGTTTGTTCTGGGGGCACTCGGCAGGAGAGAGGGGCAGGCAGTGCTGGCAGGGGAGCCGAAAAGAGAAGGATCAGGGATGCTCTGTGCAAAACCACTGCACAGAGCAGGTAAGTATAACATAACATGTTTGTATTTAAACACACAAAAAAATTTACTTTAATATCACTTTAATTCTTCCCTCTGCAAATTCGAGTTAACAGCGTCATTCCATTAGGAGAGCATTGGGGGGGGGGGGGGGGGTGATAGCCATTTCTGTAATAATCATTTTCAAACAATATAAAGGGCCCTAGTCCATAGCAAGCTAAAATCAGCAGGTAGAACTTCTGCTAGGACAATGCCCAGGATAGCCAATTTAGTATCAACAGGGACCTGGACAGAGCATATACTGTTGAGTGTCTGGAATATACTAGAGCTGTAACGGTAGAGTTTAGGACAACGTAATACCATGTGAATAAGAGTGCCAATTTTTCCTCCATATTTTGACTTCATGCTTAATTTTTAAAGTGTATATTGAAGCACCTTCTATTTTCAGGTTCTTCAGGCACTGAAGTGTGCACTACATCCTGTTTTAAAGAACATCTCTCTTAAGTGGACTTTACCCCCTGGAGTGGAATCTCTTCTATTGTCCAAGTTGCCCACAGCCATCTTCCTGAATCAGAGGTCTATAATCTATGCCCAGCTTCAGGGAGAGGTATTTTTTTTAATATTACATTGCGTCATGCTTCAGAACAAGATAAAGGAATTCCTCATAGTTAAAGAGTTATTTTACTTAGAACTGGCATCCCAGGTAGGTGCTGGAGCTTTAAACATCCTGACACTTTCTTATACTGTATCTCTTGGGGACTCTTGGTGAGATCTCTTGTATACTTACCTGTGAACCCAGTGTGAAGGTTCCCAACATCTGCGCTGGATCAACCATGCAAATCCTGCTGCATGTACAGAGTTCTTGGCTGTTCTCAAAAGCCTTCTGCAACCTCTTGTCTTGCAAAACAAATGTTTTTCCCAATGATGAGTTCTTTGTGTACCTTTGTCTTCTCTTCCTTACACAGGCTGACAAGAATATGGATTTTGAAGTATGTCTGGAATATGAACTAAAAGGTGAAGTTTTCAGGAACATTCTGCGGAGCTCTTTGCAGTGTGAAGAAACTGAGAGGTACCGTAATCAAAAATTGTCAATTTTATATTGTTATCAAAAGATCCGATTATTTTAACCCAGGCCAATGGCGGCATGCTCAAAACTCTCATGTCTAGACAATTTGACTCTTGGAAGACTTTTTTTTTCTGTCTTGGTACATCACACTACTCAGAGTGAGTGAAGATTATTATTGACATTTACTTGCCTAAAGTAACTGGACCAAGCAATATTTTCCAGCTGAAATCTAAAACTATGAGCAGGCTGGTTCTTTACCTAATGTATTGCTGTAAAACATTCTAGGTCCTATATAGTCAAAGTGCATGAAATAACTCTGTAAGTTTTCACAACAAATGGGTCACGTCTACACTGTATAAATTACAGCTGGAGAAGGTCCATTTGTTTCTGGCCTAATCGTACTGTACACTGTCTTAGGTCCACCATCCACAGACTGGCAGAGCTCTGGTCTACTCATGTGCTATCTTCTCTCTCCCAACATCCAAAGCCTGTCAGAGCTCTGATCTCCTCATGCACTGTCTATCTTTTTTTCCACAACCATTCATAGGCTGATAGAACTCTGGTCTCCACTTGCACTGTCTATCTTCTTTCACCAACCATTCATAGGCTGATAGAACTTTGGTCTCCACTTGCACTGTCTATCTTCTTTCACCCATCACCCACACACTGGCAGAGCTGTGGTCTCTTCATGCACTGTCTATCTTCTTTCAAGCCCACCATCCATAGACTGGCAGGGCGCTGGTCTCCTCATGCACTGTCTATCTTTGTTAAGGCCCACTATCCACAGACTGGCAGCCAAAGCTCTTATCTATGAGCTGGAATATGGAACAGAGTCAGAGTCTGAAGAGGCAAAGAAGAAGATCTTGGAGACCAGTCTGCAGTCTGGTGTTGTCTCCTCTCTCACAGCCTATGTAGCTGTCAACAAGGACACCAACACACGTGTGGAGGGCATTGCTGCAGTCAGGAGTGTCCCACCTCCAAGTAAGCAACATCAAGAGCAAGTGTACCATATTTTAGCAACCCTTTCAAGTTACCTAGACACATGAGAAAATGTTGGTCCAATACATGTCCATCAGCCACTTTTGAGCAATATATTCTTTCAGTATCATCTCCATATTTCCTCGCCTGTGGTGTCAAGTATTGGTATTGGACAAGAAGATTTGGCTTGCAATCTGTATTTTAATTGTCTTCAGTAGGGTTGAGGTCAGCTGTGCAGGACACTCACGTTCCTCCACGCCAAACTAGTCCAACCAAGTCTTAATGGAGCAAAGGTGTTCAGTCGGGTTGAGGTCAGGGCTCTCTGTAGGCCACTTGAGTTCTTCCACACCAAACTGGTCCAATTACGTTTTTATGGAGCAATGGTGTTCAGTAGGGTTGAGGTCAGGGCTCTGTGTAGGCCACGTGAGTTCCTTCACACCAAACTGGTCCAACTATGTCAAACCTGGTCTTTATGGAGCAAAGGTGTTCAGAAGAATTAAGGTCAGGGTTCTGTCTGGATCACTTGCGTTCCTCTACACCAAACTGGTCCAATAATGTCTTTATGGAGCAAAGGTGTTCATTAGGGTTAAGGTCAGGCCCGCCCCAGTTCCTCCACGCCTGACTGGTCAAACCATGTCTTTATGGAGTTTTGCTTGGTGCACAGGGACACAATCATGCAGAAGGACTTTCTCCTAATCGTTGTCACATAATTGGATGTGTACAATCATCTAAATGTCTTGCTGTAGTATTAAAAGTACCCTTAACTGGAAACACCTGAACTCCATCATTTGGAGGGATGGTCACATCACTTTGGCTATATAGGCAGGAGTGATGGTTGGGTGTAGGGATACATTTGACCACATAGTTTATTGCTACTTCTGTTGCCGTTGAAACAGTTTTATTGTTTCAATTTAAATGCAGGACATTTTAGAGGAGCAAAAACAGTGATACATCTGGGCTGAAGGAGGACAGCTGGACAAAGTGGCATAGTGACATAACACAAACTTGTACCTAGCTGTCCTTCCTAGCCTCCTATTTATAGCGCTTACCCCTGAAGGAGCCACTGCTTTCTCAGGTCTCCTCTTCCCAGAGCCTAGAACTTTGTAAGCAGCACCACACTCTCCAACACACCCAGGCTGAAGAAGAGTTATTTATTGCAACATTATATATAATAGTACAATAATTAGTGAAAGGGAAACAGAAATAACCCCTGAAACAAAAAAGTAAAACAGCAGCAAATATGATATGCTGTTGATAATAAGCCAATGGTTCAGAGGATGACCCATACGTCCTATTCTGGGGATGGTCCTGCCTAAGTGAGAACGCTAAGATAATAATTCAGCAGTCTCTGTCAATTCTTTTCCCTACTGGCCTAAATCCTGTGTTTGAACACTCCGAAGTTCCCCTGGACCTGGGTATAGGTGACTGCAACATGTCGCAAGAAAACAATACTGTTCCTCTTTAATAGGGTGCAGTAGGGTTTGGCCAGTGGCCTCTCACCACCTCCTGGGGTGACAGCTGGTCTCCCGCTGTTCTCTTTTGGCACCTCAAAAAAGCCAGCGGCAGCAGCATTCTAAGGTTTAAATGACAGCACCAGTCAGGGACAGGGACATTCTTCTCAATGATCAGGTGCCAGTATCAGTCAGCAACAGTGGAGTTCTCATGTACAAGGAGATGTCCGCTATTTTGCCTCTCTGTGTCCCTGATGCAGTGGAAAAAATGTTCTGCTAACAGTCCTCCCTTTTCCTCTCCACAGAGACCTAGTTATGGTGGGATATGTAGTTTCACTGCTAGTCTGATACACAGGCTCAGTCTGTCTGGGAACTACGTCTCCCACAAGTCTCACTTCCTACCAGTGGGTTTTTTTTTAAATTCCAGGATGCACATCGGTCCATATCCCCTTCCTCTGTGTTCTCCTTTGACCAATCTCAATGGCTCATCCAAAATGGCCACCCCCAAGGTTGAAGATACTCCAAGCTGAGTATTGCTCATGGTCTTACCCAAAATGAACACTGCAGTTCAGCATTGCAGGCAGTGAATTAACCCCCTTGTGTCACCGGTTAGGAGCAAACCTTCCAAACAGGGAAAAACATTTGTAACCACTAACAAATACACTAAATTAAGGTTTTTAACTCTGTAGGGACCTTGGCCCAGGAGAAAGAGTTTGCAGAAGCCTAGGCATTACACCTGTGGTGCACTGATCGTGGTTTCAATGCTTTGCAGGCTTGAAAGCAAAAATTAAATAGATGCACATTTTCCCTCATAGGAGGGAAAAAAGGGGAGTCAAAGCAGCACTTTCAGTGTGCCACAGGGAGGATATACACTACAAATTTGATTAAAAAACATCTTACAAATCTTTATTACATAGTTAAAACATAATAAAAGACCTACAGTAGTCAGGCTGCCATATACATTTTGATAACGTGGTGCGTGAATCAAGTTCCCAAAATAGAGTAGTGAATCAACGTGTTTCGCAGTAGCACTTGCTTCTTCAGGACACATGCCTTTTGGAGGCAACCAATATATCTCTATTAATATAACAAAAATACATCACTGACCACTTTATGAGGTACACCGTGCTAGTACCTGGTTGGACCCCCTTTTGCCTTCATTCTTCATGGCATAGATTCAACAAGGTGTTGGAAACATTCCTCAGAGATTTTGGTCCACAGTGACATGATAGCATCACGCAGTTGCTGAAGATTTGTCGGCTGCACATCCATGATGCCAATCTCCTGTTCCACCACATCCCAAAGGTGCTCTATTGGATGAGATGTGGTGAGTGTGGAGGGCATTGGAGTGCAGTGACCTCATTGTCCAGTGGTGAGATGATTGGAGCTTTGTGACATGGTGCATTATCCTGCTGGAAGGAGCCATCAGAAAATGGGTACACTGCAGTCATAAAGGGATGGACATGGTCAGCAACAAGACTCAGGTAGGCCGTGGTGTTTAAACGATGCTCAATTGTTACTAAGGTGCCTAAATGTGCCAAGAAAATATCCCCCACATCATTACACCACCACCGCCAGCCTGTGCCGTTGATATAAGGCAGGATGGATCCATGCTTTCATGTTGTTTATGCCAAATTCTGACCCTACCATCTGAATGTTGCAGCTGAAATTGAGACGCATCAGACCAGGCAATGTTTTTCCAATCCTCTATTGTCCAATTTTAGTGAACCTCAGTGGCGGCTGGTGAAGTTTTAGGATGGGTGGGTCCCAGACACCGCCCTTCATTTGACCCCTCCCACTTCTAATAAACCCCACCCCTTATAGAATCCACCCACTCTGTCCCCTGTATTCCACCCATAGTGTCAGGAGTATACAGCCAGCATCACAGATATGGTATACAGCCAGAATCACAGATATGGTATACAGCCAGCATCACAGATATGGTATACAGCCAGCATTACAGATATAGTATACAGCCAGCATCACAGGATACAGTATACAGCCAGCATCACAGGATACAGTATACAGCCAGCATCACAGGATACAGTATACAGCCAGCAACACAGGAAACGGTAAACAGCCAGCAATGCATCACAGGATATGGTATACAGCCAGCATCACAGGATACAGTATACAGCCAGCATCACAGTTTACAGTATACAGCCAGCATCACAGGATGCAGTATACAGCCAGCGTTACAGATCATGGCAGTGCCCCCCCCCCCAGGGCAGTCAGGACATCAAAGCCCTGCACTTACCCCATCTAAGAAGCGGGCGGTCAGTGGTGTCCAGCGAGTGGGTGCTTTCATTCTTCCCCTCTGGTGCGTCCAATAGGATTGCCTGACCATTCAGCCAATTGGGAAATGGGTAACAAACCCACACTCCTTGATTGGCGGAGAGACCATTCAGTATTAGAAAAGCAAATATTAATTTGCTTTTCTAACACATGTAAGTGGGCTTTCGAGCACAATGCTCTGCGCTCTGAGCCTAAAAGGGGCCAGACGCATGAATTAGGGGGTGGCCATGGCAGCCATGGATAGATTCATGCTATGCATGAATCTATCCATTTAGCATAGGGGGGTGGTGGGGATAATGGGGGTGGCGCCCGTGTACCCTTAATGGACAGGTCCCCCCTGGTGAGCCTGTGTGAATTGTAGCCTCAGTTTCCTGTTCTTAGCTGACAGAAGTGACACCCGGTGTGGTCTTCTGCTGCTGTAGCCCATCTGCCTCAAGGTTCAATGTGTTGTGCATTCAGAGATGGTATTCTCCATACCATGGTTGTAACGAGTGGTTATTTGAGTTACTGTTGCCCTTCTATCAGCTGGAACCAGTCTGCCCATTCTCCTCTGACCTCTGACATCAACAAGGCATTTTCCCCCACACAATTACCGCTCAATGGATATTTTTTCTTTTTCTGAGCATTCTCTGTAAACTAGGGAGATGGTTGTGCGTATAAATCCCAGTAAACTGGCAGTTTTTGAAATACTCAGACCAACCCGTCTGACACCAACAACCATGCCACTTTCAAAGTCACTTAAACCCCCTTTCTTCCTCAATCTGATGCTCGGTTTGAACTTCAGCAAATCATCTTCACCACATCTACCAACCAATTGAACAGGTGTACCTAATAAAGTGGCCAGTGAGTGTATATTCTTAAAAATATATTGGTTGCATCCAAAAGGCGTGGATTCTGAAGAAGCGAGCGCTACTGTGAAACGCGTTGATCCATTATGCTATTGTGGGAACTTGATTCGTGCACCAAGTTATCAAAATGCATATGGCAGTCTGACTACTGTAGGACTTTTATTATGTTTTAACTATGTAATAAATATTTGTAAGATGTTTTTATCAACATTTGTAGCATATATCCTTCCTGTGGCAGACTGAAAGTCCTGCTTTTGACTCCCCTCTTTTTTCCCTTTTATATGAGGAGGGAGAAGGTAACCCATTGTAATGTTTAGATTGATGGGATGGTGCCCCGAGAAGAAGTTTAGAAGGATCTCCCCATTCTGATATCTTGGACAAATATACATGCACTTTCACTGGGTGACTTTCTATGCTATTTTTTTTTTTTATAAATCCACCCCTATGATTTACTAAAAGCCTTCCTAAATGGCCAAAGTACTCACCTAAATCCACAGTCACGTGGCACACACATCTTCTGTCTTCTAAACCGCAGAGCAGGAGAGTCTTCCGGGAAGGCCCACATAATTGCCGGGTGAAGAGGCCACTTCCCATTGACTGTCTATGTTGCAATTTTACAACAGGAAAAAAATGCTAATTAATAATGAAACCATGGTGCAAATGTTCTGGTGGATATATGAAAAATAAAAAGAAAGCAATGCCTGAAGGCCAGAATTAACAGGGATGGATGAAAAAATAAACAAGTATTAAACATATTGGTTCTTAGTAAGAAAGTCGGATATTCGATGACAACTCTTCCCTTTTTTTTTTCTTTTTTGCAGATTTGATGCAATCTTATTACAACAAACCAGTGGTATACAGTAAAGGGCGCCCCGGTGTCTGCTGTAAGTTTCTGCATATTTCTCCTAATACTTTTAAAGTCTGGTCACACATCAGGACTTATTTTACCAAAAGAGTAGTTGATGCTTGGAATAGATTTCTAGCAGAGGGAGTGAGCCAGTCAACAGTAAGTGGACTCAAACATTATTGGGGCAAACACAAATCTACACTATATTACCAAAAGTATTGGGACACCTATCTTTACACACACATGAACTTTAGTGGCACCCCAGTTTTAGTCCGCAGGGTTCCATATTGAGTTAGTCCACCCTTTGCAGCTATAACAGCTTAAACTCTTCTGGGAAGGCTGTCCACAAGGTTTAGGAGTGTCTATGGGAATGTTTGACCATTCTTCCAGAAGCGCATTTGTGAGGTCAGGCACTGATGTTGGACAAGAAGGCCTGGCTCGCAGTCTCCGCTTGATAGGTGTTCTATTGGGTTGAGGTCAGGTCTCTGTGCAGACAAGTCAAGTTCCTCCCCCCCAAACTCACTTATCCATGTCTTTATGGACCTTGCTTTGTGCACTGGTCCAAATCATTTGGTGGAGGGGGATTATGGTGTGGGGTTGTTTATCAGGGGTTGGGCTTGGCCCCTTAGTTCCAGTGAAGGGAACTCTTAAGGCATCAGCATATCAAGACATTTTGGACAATTTTGCTTGGAGATGGCCCTTTCCTGTTCCAACATGACTGCGCACCAGTGAACAAAGCAAGGTCCATAAAGACATGGATGAGCGGGTTTGGGGTGGAGGAACTTAACTGGCCTGCACAGAGTCCTGACCTCAAACCGATAGAACACCTTTGGGATGAATTAGAGACTGTGAGCAAGGCCTTCTTGTCCAACATAAGTGCCTCACCTCACAAATGCGGTTCTGGAAGAATGGTCAAACATTCCCATAGGCACTCCTAAACCTTGTGGACAGCCTTCCCAGAAGAGTTGAAGCTGTTATAGCTGCAAAGGATGGGCCAACTCAATATTGAACCCTACAGACTAAGACACCATTAAAGTTCATGTGCGTGTAAAGGCAGGTGTCCCAATACTTTTGGTAATATAGTGTATATTCAAGGGGAAAAATGTCACGCTAAAATATCAAAATATTGAAAACCAAGAAAGAACAGGTGGGTCTACTCTCCCTCCAAATGAGTGATTGGAGAGTGTACCCAGCTGGTGCTGATAATGAAAAATCAAAAAACACCACCTAAATAATGAACATTTGCATGTACAAATATATCAAACTTATAAAGTTAAATCAATAAGCAAACAATACTTATAAGTGAAAGAGTAAATTGAAACAATATTAAAGTGCATCAAAAAATTTTTATCAAAAAGTGTCTCTAATTAATTGAGTCCTCCAAATCATAATCCACGTGAGGATATTTCAGAAGAAATGATATACATAGATCATCAGAAGTGCAACTTGAATGTCCACCACCACCTTGAATAGACACCGCAGGTGATAAGAGTAAGGTAATACCCTTACCGGATGATGTGACCCCCTATCTCTAGTGAGGTCAAACAGGCCTATACATATAGTAAAGAAGACTTTATAGGAGTGCACCTAATACTAAACCTCCTGAGTTAATTAATCTCTGTGAAAAACTATTTTTAAAAAACTACGTGAAATTATAACAAAGTTAAATGAGAAAGTGAATATTCATAACAAACGAATAACTAAATTGAAATATTCAAACTATATAAACATGTACGTTTACAAGTAATAAATCCACCACAAAAAACTAAAAAGTAATAGTCGTGGTCGACCCATGTGAGAGG
>BLSH010295676.1:612574-624638 GCA_018402905.1 Glandirana rugosa
TATATATATATATATTTGATAAGTCAAATATTTATTGAAAATTCATTAAAATTACCCCCTTTCAAAAGAAAGTATGTGGGAAATTGGCAAAATATCAAAAATATGTCACAACAACAATTACAGAGATAATTCATGAAACAAAATTTGGTGATTTTGATTGCATAGATTCAGAGCCCCGACACGTTTCAACTCATTGAGTCTTCCTCAGGGAAATGGTAGGCATATCAGAAAGCTCTATAGAATACATAGAGACAATGAGCACACACAGAAAAAGCAAATATGCATTCAATAATACATCATAAACAACATTGATGGAGTTGTGTCCTGATACACTAAATCTACAAAACCTCTTGCAATATGCTGGAAGTCCACAGAGAGAGAGAGGTTAAGGTTACCAGCACCATGGAACTATATATCCAAAGCAAAGGGGATAAATTACCAATCTGAAAGGCTTGTACATTTCTGGCGAGTAACATAGGTGTAGCGATGTCCCTGTCCTCTAGAGGCCTAGTGGTGACCTCCAGAGTCAGGGAGAGCTGACATTCTTCCTCAGGGTGCTGGTCACGAGGCATGGTGGGTGTAGTGCAAGGTAGAATAATTTGGGCGCCAGTCACTTTATGAATGCAAAAAGAGATTTAGTGTCTCTTAACAAGAACTGGGGGGGGGGAGGGTTAGGGCCAGGATACCCTTATGCAGTAGCAAATGCAATTTGGCAGACTCTGAGACAAAACTCGGAATAGGCAGACAGTGATACAGATAGAGGGCCTTTAAGCTGAATGCAGCAATCTGTATTTTGTAACACTGCTATCTCCTATGGCAACTGAAACTTTCAAATGTCAATGTAGATCTGCACACATAACTCACAGTATCCTGTTGTAGATCTTCACTCACATCTCACAGGATCCTACTGTAGATCTTCACACTGAGCTCCCAGTCCCTCACTAGACTTCCAAGATCCCAGCCGCCACTGGATCCCCTGAACTCTTCCACAGCTAACCCGCTGTATACTCCTCAAGCTTCACCCATGCTACCTGCTGGGTCCCTGGCTTGGCACCCTGCTGAAGCTTTACCACTTCCTCACTGCTAGTGAAAAAGGCTGCTCTGGTACTTCTACAGACTTCCATACACTGGCCTCTGATAACAGAAGTGGTTGTCCCTTGGAGGCAACAGTGTCCCCTTTACCTCTGGCCTTGATCCTCACTTGCCTCAAGCAACAGGAGTGGGCGTCCCGTATGGCAACTGCTTCTCCATCACCTCTGGCAACAATTTGGTTCCCCGCTGAACCTCTGGAACTTGGTTAGGCTCCCGACTTGATAGCCCCAAACTCATGCTTCTTCTCACAGTTCTGGATAGGCCTCAGACAGCCAAGCAACCAGGTACTCCTGGATAGGTCTCAGGCTTCTGGCCTAGCAATACAACACACGTCCACCTAGACAGCCATCCTGGTGGCACAGAACCCCGATCACCTGACCTAAATAGGCTCTCCCAGCAGGCCATGGGGCTAAAGAAACCCCTGCTAATTTGCTGAGACAACATATCCACTCCTAACCTGAATGTGATCTTGTCATTCTAATATCAAAAGCAGCAGTGCCACCTAGTGACAGAAGAGAGAGATGCACCAAATCCAGGCTTAGGGCAAAAACCAGTGGAACCCCTACCAATTAGCCAGACCAGTTACCACCTAGCAGACCTAAATGTGTTAGCAGCCCTGTTTAGGACCAGGGTGCTACACAGGTATATAAGCATCAAAGTAAAAGGACTCAAACGTGACATCTTCATATAAGGCCATGTAGCAAAAAATAGGCCCATACCTGAAAATTCTAAATATATATAAAAAGCTCCCACATAGAGAGTCAAGATCTCATGGTAGGGGAGATATGGTCCTCTAACAGATAGGGAGGCAGACTTGTAATGGCCACTCGGGATCTAAAGAACGAGCAAAGAGAAAGAAAAGGGGGCAAAAAGAAAAAGACTTTAAATACTGGAAAACATATTGCTAGTATAAGTATACAAATAGGAAAGGTAGATAAATCAGTGTCACAAAACCTGACCCTACCCACCTCAAACTCCCAGTACCATCAGTTGTGGATTTTTTTAGCAATGTTTTCCGAGCCCTCTCTATTCTCCAACAGGCAAACATTCAACTGCAGTGATCTCAGTTTAAGTAAGGTGTTTGCTGTATAAGAGGTTTGAGAGGGACCAATCAGTGTAGAGCAGATTGGCACCAGAAACGTAGCACAGCTGTCTCCCATATCCCCCGCTGTCAAGTTCAGAGGCTGACAGCGGCAACTCCACAACCAGAAACAGAGACGCCGAGGCCGTCATGTTAGAAAAGGGCTCCACAGGGGTGGAGGAGACAGCGCCGACACGCAGAGAAACAAGAGGGCAGGGGAACTCTCGCCATCTCGTGGGGCACAGGCAATGATCCATCAGAGATGGACACCTCTTGTACCAAGATTAGCCCCCTCTGGTGGTGCAAGGACACACAGTAAATCATGGGTGCTACTGTTCATAGAAGGTGGCAAGGTGGGGGCTCCACACAAGGACACCCCGCAGGGGTGGGGTGGGAACCCCTTCCACCAGAGGCAGGGTGGCAAGAGAATGAATCCTGCTCCTGGTGGACCTCCAGCATTTCCATAGAAACAGCATATATACAATCTATAATATATACAATCCCATATATAATCATGTGGGAAATAAAGCACATACAAAGAGAAGGTGAAATGAGAACAAATAAGGAAAAAAGTCACAGCAAATGTTCCTAATGTCTGGAGGAGAAACCCTCCAGAGAGTGTCTAAAACTGATGATCTCATTGAGCCCAGGGGGTTTTATGGCCCCAAGCCTCTGTATCCATCAAGATTCCTTTTGGAGAAACATTTTGTTCCAGTCTCCTCCTCTGGGGCCAGGTGGATGTGTATCAAGAGCCCAGAAGACGAGGGGTGGAACATAATTATGTGAGTTGATCATTTGTCTCCCAATAGCCGAGTAAACATCCCCTGAATTGGCTGCACTAACGTGCTCTTTAATTCTCCGCCAATTCTTGTTTGTTCTTGCCTACATACTAGTCTCCACAGGGGCAGTCCATAATGTAGACTACCCACTGGGTATGACAGGTGGCATAATGTTTGGGTCAAAGTTTCTGGCCATTAGGGAGAGTATGAATTTTGGATGACCTCACAAATTTACACCATTGACAAGATCCACATGCCTTAGTTCCTCGTGATTGCATGGGAGTAGCGGGATCAGATTTAAACATACTTGAAACAAGTCTATCCCTAATAGACGGTGCCCTCCTGTAAGTGAAAAGGGGGGTAGGAGGGATGAGCTGGCAATTCGTGAGTCAGCCTGCAACAAGTGTCAGTATTTGGAAATATGTTTTCTCACCAATTCATGTTGGACATTATATGTGGTAATGATTCTTAGAGGCTGACCAGAGTTGTCACGCAACTGAGTTCGATTTTTGAACAGTTCTTGGGTACGAGATTGATTAAATGCCCTATTGTAAGCTTTACTTGGGCAAAATTTTGAGTACCCCTTTCCAGTAGGCGGCTCCTCAAATAATTTTCTGCCAGCTTACATTTGATATCATCACTGCAATTATGTCGTAATCTCAGATATTGAGTTTGAGGAATAAACTTTAAAGCGGAGTTCAACCCAAAAGTGTTACTTCTGCTTTAAATGAAGGTGACCCCCTGATATGCCACAATTGGCATGTCATTTTTTTTGGGGGGGGGGGACCAGGGACCCTGTTTTCACAGGGTCCCAGGTCCACTTCCTCTCCTAGAGCCGCGGCTTCGGAAGGAAGTTCACCTTCCTCCCCCTCCCTCTCGGCGATCTTCTGGGACACATCACAGGTCCGGGTGCCCACACTTGTGATGCCGGCGCCGCCAAGGGGAGGGGGCAAAGAGCGAGCCCTTGGGTGACCTCATCGCTGGAGCGAGGGGCAGGTGAGTGTCTGATTGTTAAAAGTCACCAGCTACACTTTTTGTAGCTGCTGACTTTTAACTGGGTGGAACTCCGCTTAAATAACTTAACTCCGCTTAAACTGTTAGCTCTCAGTATGGCATTACCAGCCAATGGCCTTTGGTACAGATCATCACTAATGTTACTCCAACAGGAAACTCACTGGATACAGAGGCTTGAGGCCACCAAGCCCCCAGGGGCTCAATGAGATCATAATTTATAGACACTTCCTGAATGTTCGGAACATTTGATGTGAGTTTTTTCCTTATTTGCTCTTTTTTTTCCTTATTTCTCCTTTTTGTATGTGTTTTTTCCCCACACATGATTATATATGGAATTGTATATATATTCTACATTGAATATAAATGTTTTCTACGGAAATGCTGGAGGTCCACCAGGATCAGGGGTCATTCTCTTGCCGCCCTGCCCCTGGTGGGAGGGGTTCCCATTCCTCCCCCGTGGAGTGTCCTTGCGTTGAGCCCCCACCTTGCCACCTTCCATCTACAGTGGTACCCATGATTAACTGTGTGTTCTTGCACCCAGCACACATAGCCCCCCTGGTCACCACAAGAGGGGCTAATCTTGGTATGAGAGGTGTCCATCTCTGCTGGATCACTTCCTGTGCCCCACGAGATGACAGGGGCTTCTCTCGCCCTCTTGTTTCTCTGCATGTCGGCGCTGTCTCCTCCGCTCCTGTGGCAACATGGCGGTCGTGGTGTCTCTGTTTCCAGTGGTGGCGTCACCGTCTGACTTCCTGGCGGTGACGTCACTTCCTGCGGGGTTCGTCCTGTGACTTTGACGGCGGGAGATATGGGAGACAGCTGTGTCCAATTAGCCTGCTGGATATCGCTGGCTCCCAGCTGGAAGCTACATTTTTGGCGCCAATCTGCTCTACACTGATTGGTCCCTCTGACAGGGCAAACACCTTATTTATACCGTGATCACTGCAGTTGATTGATTGGCTGTTGGAGAAAAGCGAGGACTCGGAAAACAACACTAAAAAATCCACAATTGATGGTACTGGGAGTTTGAGGTGGGTAAGGTCAGGTTTTGTGACATTGATTTATCTACCTTTCCTGTTTGTATACTTACACTAGCAATATGTTTTCCAGTATTTAAAATCCCTTTTTCTTTTTGCCCCCTTTGCTTAATCTTTGCTCGGTCTTTAGATCCCGAGCGGCCACTAGACATGTGCAGAGCGAAAAAAATTTGTTTAGTTTTGTTTTGTTTCGATTCATTATTTACATAAGTTCGTTTAGTTAGATTTGTTTAATTCGTTTTCAGAATTAATTTTGTTTATTCGTTTTCGAATTGATTAGAAAAGTTTTTGAATCAATTTGGAATAGTTTTCAAATTCGAAAAGTTTTCAAATTGTTTTCAAATTTCCAAGGAGAATGGGGTGGAGTGGAAAGTGGAGGGATAGAAAGGAAAAAGATGGAATACAATAGAGGGGAATATAACAGAAAATGAAAGAATATAATGTGGTGGAGTGGTAAACAGAGCTGTTGTATTCTATTCTTTTGTTTTCTGTTATATTCTTCTCTAGTCTATTGTTTTTTTTCTGTTCTATTTCTTTGTTTTCTATTCTATTTTGTTCTCTTTGGAAATTGGAGAACTTTTCGAATTTGAAAACTATTCAAATTTGTAAAGTATTCGAAAATGATTAAAAAATTATTCGAATTTGAATTTTGTCCAAATTATTTTTTTGTCATTCCGGATTCGTTTAATTTTGGTACTATTGTAATTCGGAAATTCGGATACATCCAAATTTCCGAAAAACAAAAATTTGTTAGAATTTTAATTTGGAATGAAACTAACCACGCATGTCTAGCCATTACAAGTCTGCCTCCCTGTCTGTTAGAGGGCCAGGTCTCCCCTTACCTTGAGATCTTGGCTCTCTATGTGGGAGCTTTTTAAATATATTTAGAATTTTCAGGTATGGGCCTAATTTTTGCTACATGGCCTTATATGAAGATGTCATCTTTGAGTCCTTTTACTTTGATGCTTATATACCTATTTTACTGGCCAGGAATATACGAGCCTTCCAGGTTGGTCATCTATCCCTTGTGTTTTGGATATATAGTCCCATGGGTGCTGGGCAGCTTGACCTCTCCCTCTGTGGACTTCCAGCATATTGCAAGACGTTTTGTAGATTTTAACTATGTAAGTGTATCAAGACACTACTCCATCAATGTTGTTTATGATGTATTAATGAATGTATATTTGCTTTTTCTGTGTGTGCTCATTGCCTCTACGTATTCTATAGAGCTTTCTGATATGCCTACCATTGCCATTCCCCCTGAGGAAGACTCACTGAGTTGAAACTTGTCAAGACTCTGGATCTATGCAACCAGGATCACCGTATTTTGTTTAATGAATTATCTCTGTAATTGTTGTTGTGACCTCTTTTTGATATTTTGCCAATTTCCCCCATACTGTCTCTTGAAAGGGGATAATATTAATGAATTTTGAATAAATATTTTACTTTTTATCATACATATGTCATATATCTTATCGAAGAGTCCCTCTCTCTTTCCCCATTTTCCCTTGTGGATTTTATTGCTTGTATTCGGGACGGATACCAGGTCTTTTGAAGTCTAGCTGCTCAACTGATTCAACTAAAACCAGGTCATACAGATCCTGCAGCATGTCTGCGCATGCGCAAGATTGTGCTGCATCCATCATCCTTACCTAGGCAAGGATGCAGGAAGTTAAGCATGTCAATTGTAAAAATATATCTATTGTTTAACCACTTACCACAAAATCACTTACCTGTACGTCATTTTGAGGAAACGGTTGTCCCGGGATGATATGCAGCTAGAGGCATTACCCCGGTACTGTCTTTTAGAGCGGCTTTCATGAGATAACAATTGATGGGGCTTATTGGTCGCAAGCAGTGGGAGGGGATGCCCCTCCCCTTCCGCCACTCTCTGCCTGGGTCTCCTGTCCCACCGGAAAACCCCAGCGACCAGTCTGCATGTTCACTGGCCGGCCGGAGACCAGAGAAAACCCGGAATTGACTTTGATCGGGTCCCTAATGAAGTAACCTGGAAGCGACGTCATGACGTCACTTCTGGATTGCTTGGCAGCCAATGTCACCAATTCAAAAAAATTCAAAGCATTCAAAAACACTGACTTTGGCGTTTCGAATACTTTGAAGTGCAGAGTTTGGGGTCTTTTAGACCCCAGATCCCTCCATAAAGACTACCAGTCACTGCCTATTACTGTCACAAAGGATGTTTACATTCCTTGTGACAACAATAAAAGTGATCAGAATGTTTTTTTTTTTTAAAGGAACAGTGTAAAACTAAAAGAAAAAAAAATAAACTAAATAAGAAAAAAAAAAAAGTTTAAAGCAGCCCCTTCCCCGTGTGTTTGCGCACCAAAGAAAATGCATACGTAAGTCGTGCCCGCAAATGTAAACGGTGTTCAAATCACACATATGAGGTATCGCTTCGATCGTTAGAGCGAGAGCAATAATTCTAGCACTAGACATCCTCTGTAACTGTAAACTGGTAACCAATAAAAATGTTTAAAATGTCACCTATGGAGATTTTTAACCACTTAACGCGAATTGTCGTTCATAAACGGCGGCAGCTTTAACCACTTGCCGACCGCCGATCGGCATCTGACGGCGGCAAAGTGGCTCGTTCCCGCAAACCGACGGAGGCGCGCGCGCTCACTGTGTTCGGGGAGGGCCAGGGAGCGGGTGCGGCTGCTTCGATTGCCGCCGGCTACCCGCGATGGCCCCCCCGGAGCGAAGGAGCAGAGGTCCGTGTATGTAAACACGAACCTCCGCTCTGTGTAAGGGGGAAGGGCTGTGATCACAGCCTTCCTGTATACGAAGGCTGTGACCACTTCCCTTCCCCAGCCAGGGCAGTCCCCCATACAGTTGGAACACGCCCAGGGAACATAGTTAACCCTTAGAGCACCCCCTGCAGGTTAACCCCTTCACTGCCAATGGCATTTACACAGTAATCAGTGCATTTTTATAGCACTGATCGCTGTATAAATGCCAATGGTCCCAAAAAAGTGCCAAATTATCCAACATGCCCGCTGAAATATCGCAGTACCGCAAAAAATCGCAGATCGCCGCCATTACTAATAAAAAATAAAAAAAAAATAAAAACCCCAAAAATGAATTCTCATCATCCGTAAACGCGACCACTTTTGCGCAAAAGCCGATTGTGATTTTTTTTATCGCAAATATGAGGAAGAATATAAATCGGCCATATATTTTATATATTTTTTTTTTGGATTTGTATTTTAGCAAAAAGTAAGAAATTTGAGTTTTTTTGCAAAATTGTCGCTCTTCTTTTGTTTATAGCGGCGATCAGAAATGACGCAGAGGGGATAAAATACCACCAAAAGAAAGCTCTATTTGTGGGAAAAAAAGGACGCAAATTTCGTTTGGGTACAACGTCGCACGACCGCGCAATTGTCAGTTAAAGCGACGCAGCGCCGAATCGCAAAAAGGGCTCTGGTCCTAAAGCTGGAAATCCTTCCGGGGCTGAAGTGGTTAAGTGGAAGTATTGGGGTGCAGTCTGCAGCTACAGGCTATACCCCGGTACTGTTTTTTAGAGTGGGTGATCGGCTATCCGGCGATAATAGCCGATCCGGCTCGGAGTTGCTCGGTTGTTATCCCAGGGAGTGGGAGGGGACATTCCCCCCCTCCCTCCCACTGCCTTCCGCCGCTCTTCTCCGGCCTCCCATCCCACCGGAGACCGGAGCTCTGATCTGGCACGTTCGCCAGCTGTGTGGAGTCCCTGTGGAAGCCGGAATCGGCTCTGATCGGGGCTCCTTCGTCAAATCCCAGAAGCGATGTTACAACGTCACTTCCAGTTTACTCGTCCGCTAATGACGGCGGTTTTAATAAAAGTGACAGTATTCAGAATCGCCGTTTTTGGTGATCTGAATACTGTGAAGTGCAAAGGAGGGGTGGGGGGGGGGTCTTTTAGACCCCCCTATCCCTTCATAAAGTGTACCTGTCACCATATATTACTATCACAAGGGATGTTTACATTCCTTGTGATAGCAATAAAAGTGATCCAATTTTTTTTTTTTTTTTTTAAACCACTTGCCGACCGCCGACCGCAGTCTGACGGCGACAGAGTGGCTCGTTATCGCAAACCTCCGTCATACGACGGCGTCTGCGATAACTAGTGCTGTGAGCATGCGTGCCGCCTCACTGTGTACGGGGGGGCCAGGGAGCGGGTGCGGCGGACTTGATCGCCGCCGGCTACCCGTGATGGCCCCCCCCCGCAGTGAGAAAACGGAGGTCCATGTAAGTAAACATGGATCTCCGTTCTGTTGAAGGGGGAAGGGCGATGATCACAGGCTTCCTCTATACCTTCCCCCAGCTAGGGCAGCCCACACACAGTTAGAACACGCCCAGGGAACACAGTTAACAGATCGCCCCCTGCAGGTTAGCCCCTTCACTGCCAATGGCATTTACACAGTAATCAGTGCATTTTTATAGCACTGATTGCTGTATAAATGCCAATGGTCCCAAAAAAGTGTCAAAATGGTCCGACATGTCCACCGCAATATCACAGTACCGCTAAAAAAGTAAAAAATAATAAAAAAATAAAAACCCCAGAAATTAATTCTCATCGTCCGTAAACGTGGAAAATTTGTGCGCAAACCAATCAGTAAACGCCGAATGTGATTTTTTTTTAACAAAAATATGAGGAAGAATATAAATCGGTGGAAAAAAATGTAAGAAAGTTGGGGGTTTTTTTTGCAAAATTGTCGCTTTTCTATTGTTTATAGCGGCGATCAGAAATGACGTAGAGGTGATCAAATACCACCAAAATAAAGCTCTATTTGTAGGGAAAAAAGGACGCAAATTTTGTTTGGGTACAACATCGCACAACCGCACAATTGTCAGTTAAAGCGATGCAGTGCCGGATCGCAAAAAGTGCTCTGGTCCTAAAGTGTGAAATCCTTCCGGGGCTGAAGTGGTTAAAGGAACAGTGTTAAAAAAAATATAATAATAAAAAAAAAAATGAAAGTGCCACCATCCCCGCGAGCTCACACAGCAAAGAAAACGCATACGTAAGTCGTGCCCGCATATGAAAACGGTGTTCAAACCACACATGTGACGTATCACCGCGATCGCCAGAGAGAGCAATAATTCTAGCACTAGACCTCCTGTGCACCTCTAACCTAGTAACTGTTAAATTTTTTTAAAGCGTTGCCTATGGAGATTTGTAAGTACCGGAGTTTGTTGCCATTCTGCAAGTGTGTACATTTTCAACTGTAAAATGTATGGTATCTATTTACTTGGCGTAACATCCTCTTTCACAATATACAAAAAAAATTGGCTAACTTTACTGTTGTCTTATTTTTTAACTCAAAAAAGTGAAATTTTTCCAAAAAATGCGCAAATACTGTGTGATAAAAAGTATTGCCATTTCATTCTCTAGGGTGTTTGAAAAAAATATATAATGTTTGGGGGTCCTAAGTACTTTTCTGGCAAAAAAAAACTGATTTTAACTTGTAACCAACAAATGTAAAAAAGGGCTACGGTGGGTAAGTGGTTAAGTACCGTAGTTTTTCGCCATTCCGCGAGTGTGTGCAATTTTAAACCGTAACATGTTAGGTATCTATTTACTGGGCGTAACATCCTCTTTCACAATATACAAAAAAATGGGGCTTTTACATTGTTTATTTTTTTTTAAAATTCAGTAAAGTGTACTTTTTCCAAGAAAACTGTGTTTGAAAGGCCCCTGCGCAAATACCGCATGACATAAAATATTGCAATGACTGCCATTTTTATTCTCTATGGTCTCTGTTAAAATATATATATATAATGTTTGGGGGTTCTAAGTAATTTTCTAGCAAAAAATACTGATTTTAACTTGTAAGCAAGAAATGTCAGAAATAGACCTGGTCTTGAAGTGGTTAAAAACAAAAAATTCACCATAGTGTAATAGGAAGGGGGGAGGGATCATAGGAGTAGGAGAAAGAGTCATATTTATGGATGAGAGTCCACTTTATTATTATTATTATACAGGATTTATATACCGCCAACAGTTTGCGCAGTGCTTTACAACATTGGGGCAGACCGTACAATTACAATACAAATCAATACAGGAGGAATCAGAAGGCCCTGCTCCTTAGAGCTTACAATCTAGAACAGCCTTTCTCAACCTTTTCAACACTGAGGAACCCTTTAAATAATTCTCCGGTCTCGGGGAACCCCTGATAAAAATTAAAGATCTACAACTCATGATACATTAGTGTGATGGTCAATGGGAAGAATGCTCCTTACACTTGTGGTCATTGGGAAGAATTACCCCCCTTACAGATAGCTAAAAAGATCAATGGTGTCATTGGGAATTTATCTGAGAGGTAGAAATTGACCATTGCTCAAGGAACCCCTAGCAACCTCTGGAGGAACCCTAGGGTTCCACGGAACCCTGGTTGAGAAACCCTGATCTAGAACTTTGAAGCCTTGTTAACATTTGCGGTGGGGGGTTAGTAACAGCACGTAGTTGAGCTGTGTTTTTTTTACTGCTCCCCAAACTGTTCATCCTTATGCTGCAAAGGCAGCAGATGGCTGTACACATGCAAAAATGATCCCCTGTTTCATTCAGAGGACACTACCTGCACAGGGCTTCCAAATGACTACTGCTACTCCAGAATCATTGTCCAATTTTTAGGTATCCTGCAGCACTAAACCTGATCTCGTAGATTTTCAATTCCACAAAAACAACTAAAGTGATTGGCGCCAAACTAATCCCCCCCCCCCCAACCATATACACAGAATTGGACCCTGCAATTGGAAATGTTAGCCGCCCGCCACACTGCTTGGGGGGCCATTTTGCATCACTCCAAGAGGAGGAGTGCTAAGTAATGATTATAGGGATACATTCATCTGTGTCTTCTTCTATATCTGCCTGGAGTTTAGAATGAATGCAGACCTGGCTCACTATATTCCCTCCTGTTAATATTGTTATATCTGATTTGATTGGCATTTTTCAGGCTCCACCCTGGAGGAATACAAGAGAGCTGCAAAGAAGCTGCTGAAGATTACCCAGGTTAAGACACATATACCAACCCCCCCCCCCCTAATCAAACCGCGGTTAGTGAAAT
>BLSH010295676.1:633419-643775 GCA_018402905.1 Glandirana rugosa
AAGAATAAGTAAAGTTACCTACGAAAGTGTGACTCCGCCACTTTTTTCAGGACGTTCGTCGTAGAAATCTCGTGCAAACCTCGCGAATTTTTTTTCACGGAGGCATTTTTGAGGCACTTTTTTTTAAGCGCTCCAAACGTGCTCTAAAGATGCTGCTTGCAGGACTTTTTTCACCGCCTCAGTGTGAAAGCATCCATTGAAATGAATAAGAAGGAATTTTCAGGAGCTTTTCCGGCACTATTTTGAGCACAAAAGCGCCTCAGTGTGAAAGGGGTCTTAGTGGGGGCCCAGATTCACTGCCCACACAGAGACTAGTTGATAAGGTAACATGTATTAATGTGATAATACTAAGAAAAAAAAACCAACAAACTCTGAAGACGGAGCCATGCTGGATCAAAACACTTACAATGAACCAGGCAAGGGATATCTGTGCACACTGTAGACACCGGACAGCAGAGGAGATGGCCGGAAGGCAGATTGGCAACAGGAGCCCTGTATGAGGAAGACACAGTGACAGTCCCTACTCTGTTCCTCCTCCACAGGAGCCAGTCCCTACGCTAATCCAGCTGTCCTTAACCAGGGGAGGCGCTCCCTGACCTACCCACTATGCAGAATGCATGCCAAACCGAGGGGGGCAGTTCTATTTATTAGTACTGCCCACTCTAAAGATGGCCACAGAAGTTAGTCAGAGCAGTAAAGTCCTATCAGGCAACTGCTCCCCTGATGCCACCTACAGAGGTCTCAGAGGAGCCCGGGTTCCCCCTTGTCCAACACCCTCTCTACAGGGAGGCTGCTGAACAGCGCCACCCTTGCGAGGAGGCCAAACTACGCCTCTAGACACTTCCCCTCTCTTTGACTAATGCTGCCCTTGGTGTAGCATATATCAACAGTAGAGATGATCCAGATGTTCGAATATAAGTTCTACGAACAAAACGAACACCCGATGTTCGAGTTGAACAACTAACAATATGGGGTGTTCACAGCAAGTTCGCCCACCGTGGCGCGCCCCATACTGCACTGCAAAATCGCAGTGCATTTATGGCTGCTGATTGGCCAGAGCATGCACCTGACTAGCATGCCTTGGCCAATCACAGCATGATCTGCTGTGAGAGCAATGATTGGCAAAAGGCAGAGCGCCTTTGGCCAATCATGGCTCAGGGGTCAAAGTCCATGCCCCACGCTATATAAGGTTGTTTACACGGCGGCCATATGTAGTGTGTAAAAACGTGGAGATAGAGACAGGTTGAGCTATATTAGGCAAGTTAGTTAGTGGTTCAGCCAGGCAGTTGTGTGTGTATGTGCATAGGCGTGCGCAGCCCATTGCATTAGGGTGTGCACCACAAAAGCGCAAACATGAGTGTGCGTATATATATCAGAAGGGCAGAGGACGGTGTCAGTAGGGCAGAGATCGGTGCCAGTGTTTTATTTTTATTTAATTTTATTTTGTTTTTTTTATTATTTTTTTACAATATTATATTTTAGTATTTTTCTTACAATTTTTTTTGGAGCCCTGCTGGGGGGCTTTGGTGAAATAATAGGGGTCTAAACAGACCCCTGATGTCTCACTTTTGAGACAGAGAAAGAGACAGGACAGACATTCCCCGTCCCTTTTTCTGCAGCCAGGCAGTAGGGGAAATATGCGCAGTACAGGTGATTAGGGTGTGCCCAGGCACACCTGCCACTCTATGTGCGCACGCCTATGTGTATGTGTGATAGATTATATATATATATACAGTATCTCACAAAAGTAAGTACACCCCTGACATTTTTGTAAATATTTTATTCGATCTTTTCATGTGACAACATTGAAGAAATGACACTTTGCTACAATGTAAAGTAGTGAGTGTACAGCTTGTATAACAGTGTAAATTTACTGTCCCCTCAAAATAACTCAACACACAGCCATTAATGTCTAAACCGCTGGCAACAAAAGTGAGTACACCCCTAAGTGAAAATGTCCAAATTGGGCCTAATCAGCAATTTTCCCTCCCCAGTGTCATGTGACTCATTTGTGTTACAAGGTCTCAGGTGTGAATGGGGAGCAGGTGTGTTAAATTTGGTATTATCGCTCTCACTCTCTCATACTGGTGATTGGAAGTTCAACATGGCACCTCATGGCAAAGAACTCTCTAAGGATCTGAAAAAAAGAATTGTTGCTCTACATAAAGATGGCCTAGGCTATAAGAAGATTGCCAAGACCCTGAAACTGAGCTGTAGCAAGGTGGAAAAGACCATAAAGCGGTTTAACAGGCCAGGTTGGATGCTCGGATAAAGGTTTGGAATAGATTTTAAGGGGAACTCGATGCCAATTTTTTTTTAATTGCCATTGGGTCCCCCCAAAATCCATACCAGACCCTTCAGGTCTAGTATGGATTCTAAGGGGAACTCCACACCGAAATGTAAAAAAAAAAAAATCCATACCAGACCCTTACCTGAGCATGCAATCTGGCAGGTCAGGATGGGGGGGGGGGCAAGCGAGCCATACCAGGCCACACGCCCTCAACATGGGGAGGGTGCTTGGGCATCCCCCCAAGCACCATGTCCCCATGTTAATGGGAACAAGGGCTTCTTCGCCAACAACCCTGGCCGGTGGTTGTCAGGGTCTGTGGGCAGGGGGGCTTATCGGAATCAGGAAGCCCTACTTTAACAAGGGGGTCCCCAGATCCCACCCCCCATGTGAAGGGGTATCGGGTACATTGTACCCCTACTCATTCACCAAAAATGTAAAAAAATAAAAACCACAGGAGACAGGTTTTGACAATTCCTTTATTAAAAAACAAAAAAAAATAAAAAGTGTCTCGCGATGTACATCCATTGTCAATCACGGCGCCAATGAAAAAAAAAAGAAAAAAAGCATCCGCCTCTTTCAGAGGCGACTTGCCAGATGGGCTGTCTTCAGTTTGACAACTCTTATATAGGCAAGGGCAGGGCCACCCTGTGACATAACCGAGTGATCCCACCCCCTACTGACATCATGGGATGTCAGAGGAGGGAGGGGTCACTCGTCTACGTCACCGGGTGGCCCCGCCCTTGCCTATATAAGAGTTGTCAAACTGAAGACAGCCCATTCGGTGAGTCGCCTCTGAAAGATGCTTTTTTTTTCATTTTAATTTTTTTTGTCCGTCGGCGCCGTGATTGATGGATGTACATTGCGGGGCACTTTTTATTTTTTTTTTTTAATAAAGGAATTTTCAAAAACCTGCCTCCTGTGTTTTTATGTTTGACACTTTTTTGGTGAATGGGTAGGTGTACAATGTACCTAATAACCATTTACATGGGTGGGTTGGGATCTTGTTAAAGGGGGCTTCCAGATTTCGATAAGCCCCCAGGCCAGGATTGTCTGGAAGAGATTCTTGTCCCCATCAACATGGGGACAAGGTGCTTTGGGGTGGGGGGGCGCAGAGCCCCCCTGCCCCAAAGCATCCTCCTTCCCATGTTGAGGGCAAGTAGCCTGGTAGCCTCGCTCGCCCCCTCCTGCCCTGCCAGGTTGCATGCTCGGATAAGGGTCCGGTATGGATTTTGAGGAGGACCACACGTAAATTTTTAAAATCATTTTGGCGTTGAGTTCCCCTTAAAATCCATACCAGACCCGAAGGGCCTGGTATGGACTGGGGGGGGACCGCAAAGCATTTTGTTCAGTGATTTTTCATCTATATTCCCAGGTGCTGGCAATACATTACAGCCGCGAGCAAGTTTAAATGACATTTTTTCCTTTATAAATGTCATTATTGCTGCGGCATGTTCTACACATTGCACAGATGTGTGACTTTACAGGCAGACTAAGTGGACCCCCCCAAGAATGATATTTAAAGGAATATTTCATTTTTATTGTTTCACTTTAAGCATTACTAAAATCACTGCTCCTGAAAAACTATAGTTTGAAAAACTTTTTCTTGCATTGATACATGTCCCCTAGAGCAGGACCCGGGTCCCCATACACTTTTTATGGCAATAACTTGCATATAGCCCTTTAAAATGAGCACTTTTGATTTTTCATGGTCGTGTCCTATAGACTTTAATAGCGTTTCCCAGAACTTTTTGCCTGTTCGCATGTTCTGGTTCAAACTGAACCGGGGGGGTGTTTCGGCCCATCCCTGCAAACTGTCACTCCTCAGTACAGACCCCCCCTTCCTACAGACTCAATACAAGGAAAATTATATGTGGGGGCCATATATATGTAGACACACACACACATGCATGTGTGTTTGAGCTTTGGTGTGCACACCCTAATGCAATAGGCTGCGCACACCTATGGGCACTAGAGAGGCCTCTATCGACCAGCAGGATAAGTACACTTCTCCCAAGCTTCTCCCATCCTTTGGAACTCCTTACCCCAATATGTCAGACTATCTCCAACTCTGTCCACTGTTAGACGATCCCTGAAAATGTTTCTCTTTAGAGAAGCCTATCCTGCCCACACCTAACTGTACTTTTATTTTCTCCATCAGCTCACCCCCCACAGTTATTACCTTTTGTATCACTTGACCTCCCCTTTTAAATTGTAAGCTCTAATGAGCAGGGCCCTCTGATTCCTCCTGTATTGAATAATATTGTAGCTGTACTCTCTGCCCTCATGTTGTAAAGTGCTGTGCATACTGTTTGCACTATATAAATGCTGTATAATAATTAGGGTTGCACCGATACAATTTTTTATATCGGCGAGTACGAGTACCGATACTTTGCGGTGTGATTTGCATGCAAAAAAAACCAAAATACAATATCGCACCACAAATTTTTTTGGCGATACTGGGGGGCGGGCAGTGAGCCAAATGGACAGCTGCCACCAGGGCTCATCGCTGCCTGCCGAGGGAAATGCCAGGAGCGGGTGTAAGTGCTCCAATATGGAGACAGTACTGTATGGGCCACCAATGAAGACATTCATTGATCCGGCATCCATTGGGCATCCAAGGAGCTCCAGGGTTAGAGGCAGCCGTTCATTCCACCATTCTAAGCAGAGTCAACTACGGAACCCATGAGTCACAGTGCCTCACTGGTATACTACCATCTCCCAGTGGGCCTGTGATTGATTTTCCAATAAAGGATTGCTGCCTTGAACTTCTAATCTGTCTCTACCTGCTTACTAGAACAGCATCCCCCCATACAAACGAGCAGGGGAGGAAATCGCAGGCAATTCGGACAGGAATTGCACCTAGTTCCAGTTCAAATCACATGCAATTCTTTGCAGTGTGATTTGCGCCCATTCATTTTGTGTTGACCCAAATCGCATCGCAAAGTATTGGTTTCGGTATCGGGAGCGTAGGCGTGCGCACATAGGGTGGCAGGTGTGTCTGGGCACACCCTAATCACCCTGTACTGTGCAGATTCCCCCTGCTGCCTGGCTGCAGAGAAAGGGATGTCTCCTCAAAAGCGAAACATCAGGGGTCTAATTGGACCCCTGATATTTAACCAAAACACCCCAAGCAGGGCTCTAAAAAAAATGTAAAAAAAATAAAATATAATATTGTAAAAAAAAAAAAATTGTAAAAAAAAAAATTAATAAAATAAAAATAAACTACTGACACCGATCTGTGCCCTTCTGACATATATACACACACACTCTTGTTTGCGCTTTTGTTTTGCATTTTTTGCTATATACGTGTATGCTTTTAAACAGCCTGGCAGGAGTATGTATCATGTGTGCGCTGTAATATGCATTTTTTTGTCTATTGGTCTTTGCAAGCAGCACCATGCGTTTGGTAGGGCGTTCCCCCCAAATATGTATTTTTTTGTATGCTGAGGTCCTGACCAGACCTTTTTGGGTTGGTGAACCTCATCCTCCTTAATTACCCCCAATCAGTGTCCACCTGATCCATGGGATGTGTCCTGTGGTCTCCCATAAAGAGAGGCATTAGCTTCCATGGTTTGAGATAGGAGCATTCACTCTAAGGTCAGTGTAGGAACCCACTGGCAAAATGGGGTACTTTGCAGCAGTCAGTGGGCTTAAGAACTTCATGGCCATTTAGTGTGACCAAACCCCCGTATTTTTGCATTTTTTGCTATATACGTTTAGATGCTTTTAAACAGCCTGGCAGGAGTATATATCATATGTGCGCTGTAATATGCATTATTTTGCTGTGTATGCTGTACTATACCATAGTGGCTTCAGCTACACGCAGTAAGAGGCGCTGTGTTCCATAGACTTCCAGTCTGCTGCCAAAACTAAATCAAGCCGGGCTGAATGATTCTCAGTCATTCAGGAAAAGCCTTGTATTTTTTATCAATGAACACCTCTGATTGGTTGAGGGAGGAATCATGACACTACCTGCCCACCTCAACAACTCAGCCAATCAGAGGAAGCCATGTATTTATTGAAATAAATGCAAGGCTTTCCTTGAATGGCGGAGAAGCATTCAGCCCCACTTGATTTAGTTCCAGCACCAGATAAGAAGACCCCATACTGCTGCCAGAACACAGTGCCGCTTAATGTATGTAGGTTATTTCCTCTTTACAGAAGTAGTTCTGAAGTTGGCTAATGTTTATGTTCCTGTAAAGGCAGATCAGTAATTTAAGGGTTCACACACTAATCCAAAATGCAAAAGGAACTTCATCACTGTACCAAAACCGGGAGGAGAAATTTCACCTTCCACCCTCAGTGCCCTCTGCAGGTACATTCTGGAATATCACCTTACCCATACAGATATACCCGATCTTGTGTTGCAGTGAAACTCAGCAGAACAAGGACACATCTCTGATTATTTAGTAAAACCAAAAATGGAAAAGCTCCCAAGGGCTTTTAAGCAGATAAAGGTACCAAATAAATCAATTGGATATGTAAAAAGTATATATTAGTACAAAATTTCAAAAAGAAAATACAGTTGGAGATTTTTTACTATACAGCGGCTTGCATTTATTACCATGTCACTTATGGGAATACTGTCATCATATAGATAAAACTCTTGGACTGTCCACATCTGAGAATCTAGAATTATAAAGAATCCCAATTGAATAATATATAGGAGTTGATACTCAGCGTGTCTTTGAATTAAAGTGGAGTTCCACCCATGTAAGAGTCAGCAGTTACAAAAAGTGGTCACTCACTTGTCCCTTGGTCCAACGATGCAGTCGCCCGAGGGCTCGCTCTTTGACAATTCTCTCGGTGGTGCCGGCATCATAAGTGTGGGTACCTGGCTTTGGCTGTATAGCCGGGCACGCACTGCGCATGTATGAGTTGCTCTGCGCCTTGTGACTGGCCAGCGTATCTTCTGGGACCTGCGACGTGTCCCAGAAGATCGCCGAGAGGGAGGGGGGAAGGCGATCCGCGGCCCCAGGGGAGGAAAAGTGGACCTGGGACGCTGTGAAAATAGGGTCCCTGCTCACCCCCCAAAAAAAAAGACATGCCAATTGTGGCATGTCAGGGGGTCACCTTCCCTTAAAGCGGAAGCTCCACTTTAGGGTGGAACTCCGCTTTAAGAAGCAAGTCTCAGGTCTACGTCATCATACTTTAATATAATCCTTTTTGAAGGATGTGTGGGCCCCATCTCACTTTTCCATCCATTCAGTAGATGTGATTTCTCGTAGGCTCAGTTGGGGCCCTGGTGTGTCCCCTTGTTGGACAACCATTCTAAAACTTACCTGCTTGGGTGTTTTTTAGTATGCTCTGGTCACCCGCAACCTCTTCATTAAAGATGTCCTTATCCCCCCCGAGGAAGATTTGAACTACCATAAATCGAAATGCGTTGGTGTTCTTTGAGCAGTATATAAACTTTGAAAAGTATCATGCATATATGTAGTTTATCATTGCTATAAGGACATCAAGTATAGCAGCCTTTCTCAACCTTTTCAACACAGAGGAACCCTTGAAATAATTCTCTGGTCTCGGGGAACCCCTGCTAAAAATTAAAAGTCTACAACTCATGATACATTAGTGTGATGGTCAATGGGAAAAATGCTCCTTACACTTGTGGTCACTGGGAAGAATCACCCCCTTACAGATAGCTAAAAAGATCAATGGTGTCATTGGGAATTTATCTGAGAGGTAGAAATTGACCATTGCTCAAGGAACCCCTAGCAACCTTTGGAGGAACCCTAGGGTTCCACGGAACCCTGGTTGAGAAACCCTGATGTATAGTATAGAGGTTACTTATACCAGAGCTCACGTTTTTATAACTGTATTTTCTTTTTGAAATTTTGTGCAATTTTGTACTAATAAAATATATATTTTTACATATCTAATGGATTTATTTGGTACCTTTTGCTGCCTAAAAGCCCTTGGGAGCTTTTCTATTTTTGTTTTTTCTTTATAATTTTAAGGCGAGCAGCACCTTTCACCCATATGGATCGGCTCCTTTATTTGCATCTCTGATTAATAGGGAGACTGTAAGGAACATAGAAGAACTGGGCCTCCATTACTACGCTGAGAGGGTTTTCAGTTTAATAAGTTTATAAATACAGATAATGGAAATATTAAATGGTTTATTCTTTTAAACTGCAAAAAGTTTCTCTGCGACTGAACATTGCAAACTACACAAAATAGTAAAGAACAAGGACCTGTAAATAGTGCAAGCAATTATTATTCCCTAAATAGCAAACATGGCACGTTTTCTTTGGTATCGCTCTCATATACAGGAGCGGAGTACAAAGGCACAAAACTGGTTGGGCAAAAAAGGAGATGCAGTGACATTCCAGGAAGATTCCAGAATCCATCAGGAGAAGGCTTCCGCCATCTTGGTTCCTCCAGGCGTCTCCTCTTACAGGCCGAACACTTTGGGGTCCACGGAGGATTTCAGCAGCTCGTTCCCGGCTCTGACAAACTCCCCCAGAGAGGAACCTGAGGACACATCAAATGTCACTTTTATTTATCCCTGGACCAGAATAATGGGTGATAAATTACCAATCTGATTTAAGTGGTCTTTTGAGAAATATCAAGTTGAACCTCAAGCAGATAAAAAAAGACCATTTACTAGAGCTCTTTATTTATTAACAACCCTTCCAGCCTTAGTAGATGAACAGCCTAACATAAGGTGGCCAGATTTTTAAAATGAAATCTGGGGACATATTTTATTTTTACTAGTAATGGCGGCAGTCAGTGACTTATAGTGGGACTGCGATATTGCGCCGGACAAATCGGACACTAAGTGACACTTTATGGGATCCAGTGACACTAATAAAGTGATCAGTGCTAAAAATATACACTGTCACTGTACTAATGACACTGGATGGGAAGGGGTTAACATTTAGGGCAATCAAAGGGTTAAATGTGTGCCTAACAAGTGTTTTCTCACTGTGGGGGAGGTTGCTTTTACTAAGGGAAGGCACAGATCCCTGTCCCAGCAGCCATGTTATGTGACATAAAATATAGAAAGTGAGTATTGCGCTTAGGATTATTATGGATCCTGTGAGCTGCTGCCTTCCAGTGAAATTCTACCTACCAGGAAGAATGTAATGAACAATAGAAATAAAAAATGTCTGGAAATGGCGCTGCTTTAGGCGGTGTGATTGATCCTTATTCACTGTACCTAATCTTGGTACTGACACCCGTCTTGTAAAGTGCATAAAGTGTAATAAATAAATATAGTGATGTGCAAAAAAAAATATGGTGATGTGCAAAAAAAAAAAAAATATATATATATATATATATATATATATATATATATATATATATATATATATATTTATATGTGCAAATATTTGGAATATAACCCATAAGAGAAGAATAAAGAGAGGTTATATATTAATCCTACGTATTACGCTATGGGTCTCCTTTGTGTCTGCTTGTTTCCCTAACACGAATGAAGGAATTGCTCCAAGACCAGGACCACTACCAGCACCGGAGATACTGCTAGGCGCTTTACCCCTGCAGGGGTGGCACTCTCTGGTAAGGAGGGGACCTTGAGGGGAGCACGTGTGACCAACACCAAGCATTTTATGTGATCTAGCAAATCCTTGGAGTAAAAAGACTGAAATGGAATATTCTTAAGCACTGCGCACTTTTGGGGGAATAGACCACCGGCATGCAATGAACTAATTATTTATGAACTTGACTATACTTATGAAGCTTGTATTTTCATTTTTCTCTGGTTAACTATACATAAACCCACCTACATAAAGGGGGTCAGCAGTCATAGCAGCAGAATCACGCTGGTTTCATAATTCATCTTAAATACTGATCTAGTCAATGACCTTTCGCATTTTAACCAGTGATTAACATTATATACTTTTCGAAGTATTCATATCAGTTCAAGTATTTATTAATCAAGTAACGTACGGCCACCAGATAAGGGGGTTTTCACGCGTCACGAATTCTTATAAGGTAAAGTCAGAAAAATGAGGTTCCTAAACGATCTAGTGTATTTTACGAACCACAACCAGTGTGCACGAGGGGAGTTCCAGGGGAGGAATGGTCTCTCACGGTGGGGA
>BLSH010295676.1:643785-660841 GCA_018402905.1 Glandirana rugosa
TCGTATATTTTTTTTTTTTTTTTTTTTTTTGTTGCACATCACTATATTTTGTCTCCTGGGTGCGGCCTGCACCCCGCTTGCGATGCCACAGCCTCGAGGCTGAAGGAGGCAGGGCGGGGTCTTCACGCTGAAGCCCTCCCTCTCTGCCCTGCATGTGGCAGAGGCAGAGTACAGTAGCAGGACCGGGATTAGAGTCAGAAGAGGAGAGCGGGTAATGTTGACGGCGCAAGGCTGGCTGCCAGCACTAGGAAAAGCACCTGGTGGAAGATGCTTGGATTTGGAGCCCCCCTCTCCTGGCGCCCCCCAGGCGGTCACCTAGGCTGCCTTATGCTGGCGCCGGCCCTGACTACAAAGACTACATTCTCTATATATCCAGCAAAAGCAGTGCTCCAAGACTGGATTCCTGTTATACTCCACATGTCTTCAATGCTGGCATCCATTTGTCATCAGAAGCTCAGATTATTATTGCAGGAGTGGACTCTTTGTTCTCATTATTCGTTGTATATATTTATTCTGGTTTTTGTGACTATTACAGCCGTGGCCAAAAGTTTGGAGAATGGCACAAATATTAATTTTCACAAAGTCTGCTGCTTCATTGTCTGTAGATCTTTTTGTCAGATATTACTATGGTATACTGAAGAATAATTACAAGCATTTCATAAGTGTTAAAGGCTTTTATTGACAATGACATGAAAAAAATCAATATTTGCTGACCCTTCTTATTCAAGACCTCTGCCATTCACCCTGGCATGCTGTCAGTCAATTTCTGGGTCACATTGTGACTGATGGCAGCCCATTCTTGCATAATCAATGCTTGAAGTATGTCAGAATTTGTAGGGGGGGGGTCTCACCCGCCTGTTGAGGATTGACCACAAGTTCTTAATGGAATAAAGGTCTGGGGAGTTCCATGGTCATGGACCCTATGTTTTGTTCCTCAAGCCACTTAGTTATCACTTTTGGGTGCTCCATCATGCTGAAAAAGGCATTGTTCCTCACCAAACTGTTCTTGGATGGTTGGGAGAAGTTGCTCTCGGAGGATGTTTTTGTACCATTCTTTATGGCTGTGTTCTTAGGCAAAATTGTCCAATACCTTGGCTGAAAACCAACCCCCCACACAAATGGTCTCAGGATGCTTTACTGTTGGTATGACACAGGACTGATGGTAGCGCTCACCTTTTCTTCTCTGGACAAGGTTTTTTTTTCCGGATGCCCCAAGCAATCAGAAAGGGGATTCATCAGAGAAAATGACTTTACCCCAGGCCTCAGCAGTCCAATCCCTGTACCTTTTGCAGAATATCAGTCTGCCCCTGATGTTTTTCCTGGAGAGAAGTGGCTTCTTTGCTGCCCTTCTTGACACCAGGCCACCATATACAAAAGTCTTCTCCTCACTGTGCATACAGATGTACCCACGCCTACCTGCTGCCATTCCTGAGCAAGCTCTGCACTGGTGGTGCCCCAATCCCACAGCTGAAACAACTGTAGGAGACGGTCCTGCCACTTGCTGGACTTTCTTGGGCACCCTGAAGCCTTCTTCACAAATGCAGTGGAAATTTTTTTTTATGGGATGAAGTTCATTTTTATGGCAAAGTGGGGCTTTGCAATTAAATGCAATTCATCTGATCACTCTTCATAACATTCTGGAGTATATCATAAAATCTGAGGTAGCAGACTTGGTTAAAATTAATATTTGTGTCATTCTCAAGACTTTTGGCCACGGCTGTACTATTGCATCATTGTTTCTGTGGGGAGATTTTGATCGTTATTCACCAATCATTTAACATCAACGCCAGTTTATTTGCACTTTTTTGTTTTTGGTTTCTTTATGTTAGTAGCCATGTGTTCCCTTGGGAGTGGCTGTTAGTTGTGGTTCACCTTATAGCTAAACTCAATCCCACCATATCTCACACATCTGAAGTCACTGAACAGTCAGGTTCTTGTGTTTGCTTGTTTCATTTAGGGGATTAACTTGAATGGGGAAAAGAGGTGACTCTGGGATGCCCAAAGAATTGGTTACCGAACCATCTATATACACAACCGTATATACACTCCACTTCCTCCAGCACTTTATTTACTGCAATAAACTCCTCTTTCACCAGCATTTGCCTTGCTGCAACTTCCTCCTGCACCTTACTTAGTTCCTGACCTGAAGGGAAATTTATCACGCTCACACAACTCCTTTCTCTTCACCGCAGCTAGCACATGGCGAGGCCTGCACTCTGTCAGCAGGACCTCTGGACCACCCATTACAGGCCAGGGTCAAAGACCCCTCAAAGTGTAGCTTAGTACCTTGGTGCTAGCTGGGCCTTTAATGAGCTACAACTTCCAGCCCATCCCTCTTCCAGGTCACACGACTTGCTTTCTCCCAGTGACACTCATTCCCCTGACTGGCTCCTGAGACCTCCACAGACTGTCTACTATTCCTCTCCCAGCCTGCTCCAGCCTTCCTTCCAGCCCCCCAGGGTCTGTCACTCACCGACTCCAGTGGATACTTTAAAGAGTCCCCAGTAACACCCCCTGCTGTTCTCTTACTCCCTTGTGCTGCTCCAGAAATCCACTCCACTCCTGGCTGCACCCGAATACCCAGGCCTCAAGGTCACCCCCCCCAGATAGAGGCCTCCACAGCACCCCTGCTACTTTCTCCACACTTCCACCTGACTTCTCCTCCCCTCTGCTGGCAGACTGCTGTATTTAAGGAGGCCTGCCCCCTGCCAATCCAGACTGCAGATTGGTCAGGGCTCCTTGTCATACATCAAGAAGTGACACCTCCTCATCCAACCCCCTTTCAAGAGCCTTCTCTGCTCATAGGGGAGGAAACTTTAAGAGATGTTACCTCCTTCCATCTCCAGCCACTCCCTAAACCACCAGCGAAGACCAAAACATTCAGCCCTGCACTTACAGTCAGGCCTGACTAAATTTTGCCTCTCCTAACAAAAAAAGACCTAAAAAAAAAACCCTACACTTTGGGGGCACTACATGGTATACCCGGCTCCACTGCTTATTTTATAGCTGCAATTGGTTCTAGTGCCCTAGCCATTCAGGCAGAGTGGGGGCTAGAGAAGTGCAAAATGGAGTAATTGGCAACCAATGTATCACAGCGCTGACAACTAAAAAATATCCTAGTTTAAAGTGATATTAAAGTTTGTTTTTTACATTACAATAATAAACATGTTATACTTACCTGCTCTATGTAATGGTTTTGCACAGAGGAGCCCCGATCCTCCTCTTCTCGGGTTCAGTGCTGGTGCTCCTGGCCCCTCCCTCCTGCCAAGTGCCCCTAGAGCAAACATCTTGCTATGGGGGCATCCAGGTAGGCTCGCTCCCAAGCTGCTATTCTACGCGTCTATTAACACACATGAGCCGTGGCTTGGCCCCGGCCCTCTCTCTCCTCATTGGCTCACTGGCTGTGATTGACAGCTACAGGGGCAAATGACTCCAGCTGCTGTCTAAGCCATTAAGAAGGGAGAGTCCCCGGAGAGCCGACGCTCTTGTGCACGGCACTGGAGGAAGATGGGGCATAGGTAAGTATTAGGGGGGCTAACTGAGCTGTTGCACAGAGGTTTTCTACCTGCATGCATAAAATGCATGCAGGTAAAAAACCTTGATCCTTAGAACCACTTTACCATGCTGGCCCTCAAGTGGGAAATACATCAATAAATGTATGTATGCAGTGTAAATGCCTGAGCCTGACTTGCCATTAGCCTCTTGCAGTCCCTGTACAGAAGAGCACAGACTGGGATAGGGAGAAACAGCACAATCATTGTGCGCTGTGGTACAGTGAAGTGTTTGACTTGTTGACAGCCCAATCATAGTTATTGGGCTGGCTTAAAGTGGACCTGCAATGTGAAAACTGACCCCCCCCCCCCCAAAAAAAAGAGACCAGCATAGGGCAAAGTACTAGTCACCAATATTGGTTGTAATCTCAGTGCAGCTAATCTTCCCCCCTCCCCGCTGACTTATCATGCCTTCTTCTGCTTTGTGTCTCTGTATGGAGTCGGCCATCTTAGTAGAGGTAGGACTATGCCTCCTCATTTCAGTTCTCTCCTCCCCCACCCCAATGAATGGTAACCTGATAACTGGTGTGGTAATGTGGTAATGATTAAGAAGCAGCAGGAGAGCTGGGGGAAGCACAAATCCACAGAATGAAGGAATAAACGGCAGGGAGATCCTACCACTGCAGGTGATTAGGTGCAGCTCTCTCTCCAGCAAGGATAAAAGTGAGCAGCACCGACTCCTGAGACCAGCAGTCAGGGGCAGCAGTGCCTTGGATCTCACACTGCAGATATACAGCTATGAGGCTACAGAACAGGGGGAACAATAAGTGCACTTGTATTTATCAGGAAGAATTTCAGACAAAATATACAGTTCTACCTAGGCACATCTAGGCCACTTTTACACTTATCGGATCTGTCTATCAGTTTTTCAGACGGACCCAATTGGACCATCTATTGTTTTCTATGGAGCGGTGGATGCCAGCGGACACCCGCCAGTCCCTGTGGAGGTTCTCATATTAGAGAAATGGGGGAATGAAACAGTAATCTATATCAGGGGTCTCCAAACATTTCAGTACGAGGGCCAAATTATATATTTTATAAATATTTGTAGGCTGAAGAAATTTCATCAAAGTCCCTCCGTTCATCAGGTTACTCATGCAACTGCCCCCTTACATCAGGGTCCCCATTAAATTGCCTCCTTACATCAGGGTCCTCATCAAAGTCCTTACTTATTCAGAATACCATCAAAGTCCCTCCTTACATCAGAAGTGGAGACCACAGGCAGCCTCTACTGACCTTGATGTTCAGTCAGTACACAGAGGATATGCCACTGACATTGGGGGCCAGATACAATATTGCAGTGGGCTGGATGGGGTCCATGGGCCATAGTTTGGAGATCCCTGATCTATATCCCAGATAGCAAGGTAGTGTTGAATTGTAAGTCTGTTAACTTGCTGCACATTTTCACTGGCAAGTTGTAGAGCACTTGAGTTCTAGTAGACACGTTTCCAATTTTTACCAAATTTGCATGGCAAGTCTCTAACAAGAGCAAAGTTGAAGTGGTGAGTCTACAGCAAAAGCTCTGCAAGTCTACAGCATGCAAATTCAGCCACAGTGACCCCTGTGGTGGGATGACTATTGCACAACAAAACTGAACCAGAACCTGCAGCAGACTTGCAGAATGTCATACTATGCGGACTTGCTGAATTGTGCAACAAACTTGTGAAGCCTGGCAAGTCTAGCAATAGCTTAACAAGTCATTTTTAAACTTACAGCACAATTGCTTGCTATCTGGGATAAACATATTGGAGGAATAAGTGATGTTATCAAGATGTTTGTAGACTGTACAAGGTAATTTAGGTTTATGTGGTATGTAGGTAGGTACTGTGTGTGGATACAATTAATCATACACATTGTAAGCATTGCCTGATCATTAGAGATTCATAAGTGATACTTGGGCATACCTCTAACAGTTATAGATTCTGCAGGACTTCCCCAGATTTTGATACAAATCACACAGTCCTACAGATCCGAGCATTTTCCCACAGCACTCCACTCACTGCCAGGCATCAATAGTCTGCACAGCGGGTACAAGGAAGGAGAAATGACAACCAGAATTAATTTATAAGCAGCACGTCATTGGTTTAGCAATTGTACTCCGTCATTCTAACTTGTAGCCATTCTGAAATTCTGGAACTGTTGCCAATTGGGAAGTTCTGTTTCTGTCATGTGACAGTGCCAAGCCTTTCTTGATTGGTTGTATTTCCAGAACATTTGAATGGTTACATGTGAGAATGCCAGAGTACACTTTTACTAAACTGATGACCGGCTGCTGATTAATTAATGGGAACACCACTGCAGACTAAACCCAAGCCTGGTGAGAGGGGGAGATTGGGGCAAGAAGGAGGAGGCACTGTACTCTGTCACAGCACAGTAATTATGGAGTATGTTGTAGGTGCAAGGACTGCAGACTGTGTACAATGTACACTAGATTACCAAAAGTATTGGTACTTCTGCCTTTACACGCACAGGAACTTTAATGGCATCCCAGTCTTAGTCGGTAGGATTCAATTTTGAGTTGGCCCACCCTTTGCAGCTATAACAGCTTCACCTCTTCTGGGAAGGCTGTCCACAAGGTTTAGGAGTGTCTATGGGAATGTTTGACCATTCTTCCAGAAGAGAATTTGTGAGGTCAGGCACTGATGTTGGATGAGAAGGCCTGGCTCACAGTCTCCACTCTAATTCATCCCAAAGGTGTTTTATCGTGTTGAGGTCAGGCCAGTCAAGTTCCTGCACCCAAAACTCACTCATCCATGTCTTTATGGACCTTGCTTTGTGCACTGGCACGCAGTCATGTTGGAACAGGAAGGGGCCATCCCCAAACTGTTCCCACAAAGTTGGGGGTATGAAATTGTCCAAAATGTCTTGGTATGCTGACGCCTTAAGAGTTCCCTTCACTGGAACTAAGGGGCCAAGCTCAACCCCTGAAAAACAACCCCACGCCATAATCCCTCCACCACCAAATGATTTGGACCAGTGCACAAAGCAAGGTCCATAAAGACATGGATGAGCGAGTTTGGGGTGGAGGAACTTGACTGGCCTGCACAGAGTCCTGACCTCAACCCAATAAAACACCTTTGGGATGAATTAGAGCGGAGACTGAGCCAGGCCTTCTCATTCAACATCAGTGCCTGACGTCACAAATGTGCTTCTGGAAGAATGGTCAAACATTCCCATAGACACTCCTAAACCTTGTGGACGGCCTTTCCAGAAGAGTTGAAGCTGTTATAGCTGCAAAGGGTGGGCCAAATCAATACTGAATCCTACAGACTAAGACTGGGATGGCATTAAAGTTCATGTGTGTGTAAAGGCAGGTGTCCCAATAGTTTTGGTAATAGTATATATTATATGTAGGTTCAGACTCTATTTAACCTATTCACCTTAAAGCCACAGCCAATATTCAGCACACGTTAGCCATGCAAACTTTCACCGTAGCAAGCCACATATCTTCTCTGCCTCAGGGCATCCCTCATTCCTAAACTACTAGGTTGGGAGGTATTCTTGTGTACCGCACTCCATGGGGAGTAATTTCTTCCAAACGTGTAGCAATCACTCACCATCCTCAGGCTGGGTTCACACTATTACAAATTGAATGAGGGTTCTCAGCATCCCATTCATAATAGCAGGAGATTGGGACCAGCTCTCTATGGATTCAGTTAACATCTCCGCTGCGGCTCCATTGCAAATTTGCTCAGGAGCCCTGTGTGTCTTTTGGTCCATTTCAGATCTGAATTCTGCCAAAAATTCGGCCTGAGATTGGACCTAAAACGGTGAACCAGGAGGCACCAGACACCTGCTGTGAGCTGCATCGGCATGCAGTGTGAACCCAGCCTTGGTGATAAATAAATGATTTTGGTCCTCAGGGGTAATGAAGAACCATTTACATCTAAACTGTTTCCAGTGAACTTTTTTTAACCACTTCCCGACCACCGTATGCAAAATGACGGCCGGGAAGTGGCTTAGTTATCCTGACTGGACGTCATATGATGTCCTCAGGATAACAAGCCGCCGCGTGCCCGGGGGGGGCGGCGCGCATCGCGGCGATCGGTGGTGTGGGAGGTCAGTCTGATCCCCCACAGTACCGATCTCGGTAAAGTGCTTCGATCCGAAGCACTTTACCATGTGACCAGCCGTGACCAATCACGGCTGGTCACAGTGTAATACAGGAAAGCCGTTTATTGGCTTTCCTGTACTCAGGTCTGCAGACCTGAGGAGGGGAGAGCCGATCGGCTGCATCCCTGACAGGAAGGGTTTGTGCTGATGATTTATCAGCATAGCCCTCCCTCGGATCGCCACCCTAGACCACCAGGGAGCCTGCCCAGGGACCACCAGGGATGTGCCCACCCAGGACCATCAGGGAGCCGACCAGGGACCACCAGGGAGCCGATCTGGACCACCAGGGAGACCCCCCTAGACCACCAGGTAAGAGACATAGTGCCCAATGTGGATGGCACTCAGTGCCACCTTCAGATGCCACCCTAGACCACCAGGGAATGAGCCCCTATCAGTATATATGCCCACCAGTGCCCCTATCAGTGCTTACCAGTGCCCCATCAATGCATACCAGTGCCACATATCAGTGCCCACCATTGCCACCTACCAGTGCCCACCTATCAGTGCCCATTAGTGCCACCTATCAGTGCCCAGTGCCGCCTATGAGTGCCAATCAGTGCTGTTTATGAGTGCCCATCAGTGCCACTTAGCAGTGCCCATCAGTGCCACCTATCAGTACCCGTCAGTGCTGATTATCAGTGCCGCCTAACAGTGCTCATCATTGCTGCATATAAGTGCCTCATCATCAGTGCCACCTCATCAGTGCCAATCAGTACTGCCACATCAGTGCCCACCAGTGATGGAGAAAATTTACTTATTTACAAAGTTTTGTGACAAAAATAGAGAATTTTTTTTTTTTTCAAAATTTATGGTCTTTTTTTATTTGTAGCACAAAAAATAAAAACCGCAGGGGTGATCAAATACCACCAAAAGAAAGCTCTATTTGTGGGAACAAAATGATAAAAAATCATCTGTTTGGGTGCAGCGGCGCTCGACCGCGCAATTGTCATTCAAAGCGCAACAGCACTGAAAACTGAAAATTGGTCTGGTAGTAAAGTGTTCTATGTGCATAGTATTGAAGTGGTTAAACAAACAATTTTGTATAAAAAAACCCCACAGGATTATTACCTAAACAGGGAAAATAGCTGAAGCGGATGTAATTGTAGGGTCCAAATAAAATGTGCTGTATAGAAGTCCTATCAGTAAGAGGTGGATTCTGATTGGTCAGTAATGGTACTGTAGTTTGCACTCAGCACTTACCTGCTTTAGCTCTGACCCAGGAGACGGCCTTCCCCTCCAGGAGCTCCCACTCCTCTCTCTGATCCACACAAGTGGTGTGAAGCCAGATCACCGCCAGGACCGTCACCAACACCGACACCTCCATGTTCTGCAGAGGAGGGAAGGGGGAGTTAATTATACAAAACCTGAAATGTTACATATCTGGATAATTCTGGGTTCTGAATTCTTGCACAGCTCTTGACCAGACATCACTCTGTCAATCAGATCTGCAGGGACTGATTTGGATTTTGGGGGCTGCAAGTCCGTATGCATATACGCATGTATTATGACTTTAATATGCTTGAGTGACCCGATTTTCACTGTGCATTTTTTATATACATTGTTTTAAATGCACAGTCTGGTGGTAAACTAAATGAAACACAATGCAGTCGGCATTCTGCTGAACAAAAATCAATTCCAAAAAAAACCACTGTTTTTATTTTCTATGAGTCTATGGACAGTGCTCAGATCACAGACCCGCATTCTGCATTGAGATGAGATGCACAGGAGCAACATGTGCTTTTTATTTTTTTTAAACCATGATAAGCTAATTATATTATTACACAAAAGTTGAACTGTAGGCACATGTATAAAGCCACGGTAAATACTAACACAGCAAGTATAAAATAAAAAAAAATAAAAAAATTATATATATAGTGCTAAAAATATTGGGACGCCTGCCTTTACATGCACATGAACTTTAATGGCATCCCATAGTCCGTAGGGTTCAATAACGGAAAATTGTATACTCACCTTTCCGTTATTTTCCTTTCCTGTCGCATCATGGAAGCATACATATGGGAAAAAGCTCGCCAACTGGGAGGGTGCCAAAAAAACCAAAACATTTATTTAACATGCAATTGAGGTATTTGCCCTGATGATTGACTTTCCGAACTCCACAGTTGTCAACTGTGCAGAGTCCACCTTATAGAGTGCCATAAATGTGTTCTTTGATGACTAAGTTGCTGTCCTGCATATTGTCTCAGCAGAAACCCTGCAGTACGCTGCCCATGACGTTGCTACTGCCCTGGTGGAGTGTGACTTTAAGCCCTCAGGTATTTGAATCCTCTGCAAGGAGTAGGTTTTCTTAATGGTTTTGACTAACCATGAGGCAATGGTCCGAGTAGATGCTGCCTATCCCATCCTGAAGCCGTGAGGGATGACTAGAAGGTTTTCCATCTTCCTGAATTGGCTGGTTGCTGCTAGGTAGGCTGAGATGCCGCCTTTCACATCCAGGGGATGTGGTTCGTCCTGATCTGGTTAAAGTGGAAGGAGGATGCCACTTTCGGAATGAACCGGTTGGACGGCCTCCAGATGACTCAATCTGGGTAGATTGTCAAACAAGGCTCTTTGATGAGCAATGCTTGCATTTCAGACACTCTTTTTGCCGAAGTTATGGCGATAAGGAACTTGATTTTAAGTGTTAGGTCCCAAAGTGAAATGGATTGGGTAGGAAAAAAGGGTTCTTGAGATAAAGCCTCCAGAACCACAGATCCCATGCCGGAAAGGTAGGTTTTCTATGTGAGCCTTCTGTGCCAGTGCAAACACACATACATGTAATGTAAACGATGCCAGCATGCATGGCATGGACGGACCAGGCCATGGTGTGGTCTGGTGGCCTGGCCCATGCTGCCATGCTGCATGCACACTGCTTTGTACGGCCACACAACCTGGACTGGTCAGGGACAGGTGCAGGTGAAAAGTTTTAAAAACATAAATATATATCATGATATATGGGGAGTGCCGAGTGGGACTTGGGAGCCAGGGGAGGAGAAAGACCTACCTGGTGGACTGGTGACTGGTCTTCCTTCTGGCCAGCTCAGCGGTCACCAGGTTTCAATCACACCAGTGCTGCCTGTGTGTAGTCTGTCTAGGCAGCCAGCCAGCCAGCACACACTCCTCTGGCAGTGACACCGGTGGCTGCTCTCCACGACTACGCGGCAGCGGTCCTCATTCCTCCGAGGCTCTGACCCGATCATCTGGAGGCGGCAGGCAGCACACAAAGCAAGGGGCGGAGTCAGAGCGTCAGTGGCGCTCAAGGCCCCACCCGCCCGCTGAAAGTCCGTACTGCGAGCTGATGCGATTGCGGTGCCATTGTGTTGCAGTGGATGCAGCGCTAATGATGTGGGTCCGTCAGCGGCCAAGGATGGAGGTCTGATTTTCATTTACGGACAGCCAGCGGGCTTAAGGGGCAGCTCTGCTTTGGGCCCCTAAACAATGATAGGGCCCTGGGCAGCTGCCCCTTTTGCCCTGTGGTAAAGACGGCCCTGTATGCGGTCCTATATGGGGCTTTCTGGAACTGTATTACCAGAGGATCTTGGGCCCATCTAACCTCTGTCATGGCTGAAAGTGCTGAGACATGCACCTTGAGGGTGTTGGAACCGAGTCCTTTTTCTAACCCTGCTTGAAGGAACTCGAGGATTTGTGACACCTCTGGTGGCGATCGATCCCAGGGTTGCTGTTGAGCGAAAGGTGAAACTACTCCAAACTCTTCTGTATGTAATATTGGTGGTACATTTCCGAGCTTGAAGTAGTGTTTCCTCCACTCTCCTGGAACACCCCTGGCCTAAGAGCCTAGACCTTTCAACCTCCAGGCTATCAGATTTATCCTCTCCGGGGATGGATGGAGAAGCTGGCCTTGGGAGAGTAAGCCCGGATACACCAGAAGGGGCAATGGATCCGCCGTTTTCAACTGCAGGAACATCGTAAACCATGCCCTCCTTGGCCAGAATAGGATCACCGCTATTACTGTGGCTGATGGCCGCTTGAGCCTGAGCAGGAATCTTGCAATTAGAGGAGTCGGAGGAAAGAGGTAACCCAGACGAAAGTCCCATGGATGTTGTAAGCAGTCCGTTCCCTCCTGGATGGGCGGTTCTCGAGAGATACCTGCGGCACTTCGCATTCACAGGAGATGCTGCTAGGTCTATGTCTGGGATGCCCCAAATCTGGGTTATGAGAGTGAATGCCTGCTGACCCGCAGACCACTTGTTATTGGAAACTCAGTTCCTGCTCAGCTCATCCACTAGTTGGTTCTGGGATCCTGGTAGCTACACTGCTTTCAGATCTGCCAGATTCACTGGAGCCCACTCCATGATGGGGTGAACCTTGTCAATAAGAGAAGACTCCTGGTGCCCCTCTGTCTGTTGATGTAGGGCACTGCTACTTTGTTCTCCATACGTAGAAGAACATGTTTGCCCCTCAGGAAAGCACTGAAGGCTAAGAGGGCCTGGAAGGCGGCTCTCAGTTCTAGAATATTTGACACCATATTCCGGGTCTGGAATTGCCAAAGACCTTGGGCCGCTTGGGATTGGTAGTGGGCCCCCCATAGCGCCCGAGGTGACTACCTCCTGAGTAGGGGGAACTATCCGCTTGAATTTCCTGAGGTTGGATGAGTGGCTCCACCACCAGATGAACCTCTTCACTTCTCTGCAAAGAAAAATTGCTTGATGCATTGAAACTCCGTTTCACTGTCTGAGGAAGGTGTTCTGGAACATCCTTATGTGCCACTGGGCCCATTGGACCACTGGTATGGTTGCTGATAGGGATCCCAGTGTACTGAGGCAGGCTCTGGTGGGTAGAGATACCGATGTTAGTAGTTTCCGCATATTTTGAATTAAGGCGGAATTACTATTTTGTGTGACAAGTGTCCACTGTGCCCCTAGAAAGGTCATTCTTTGTGTGGGCTGTAATATGCTCTTCTCCCTGTTTATGATCCATCCCAGGTTTCGTAGAGTGGCGACCAGGATTTCCCGCTGGTGACTCCGAGTTTCTGAACTGTCTGCAAATAGTAGCATGTCGTCTAAGTAGGGATGTATTCTTAGACCTTTCTCTCTCAAAAGAGCTATCACTGGCAACTCAACTCCAGTGAAGGAAACTCCTCAGGTGTCAGGATACCGAGACATTTTAGACAATTTCATGCTCCCAACTTTAACTTTCTTGGAAGAGTTTGGGGATGGCCCCTTCTTGTTCGAACATGACTGTGCAGCTGTTAGGAAAACGGCTTGAAAAATAGCTGTGAGTGTTCACGCACGCGCCGGAAACTGCGCTAAACGGCTCCATTTAGGCTCTGCAAGCCCTGCAGCTATTGCCGTCTGATCTTCAGCCTTCCTGCGACCCGTGCCTTGCTTGAGAGACTATTTCCTGTACCCGTGACCCCGGCTCCCCTTGGACTGTGTTTGAACTCTGTCTACCCTGACCCCCAGCCTGTCTACGACTATCCAATTGCCTGATCCATCTGAACCTCGCTGCCCACACGTTGCTGACCCTGCCTGTACCCGACCATCCGCCTACCTGCTCCTTTTGTACTTCCTAGCTTGCCAGTTGCCGACCCGGACTGTACGACCACTCTTCTGTCTTGCACGAGTCCCAGTGGACCTACACGCACCATCAAGTGTTCCTGTCCAATCCTCGTGCCCCCCTGTGCTCCTGAACTCCCTGTTTGCTCTATTAGGGGTTCTTGAACCAGGGCCGCAAGAGAGGTTACCCCTGCAGAAGTCAGACTCGTCCACCAGGTACGTGACAGTATCAGGCAGCCATGCCCGAGTCTGCGCAGGGGACCTCTCTCACGGACGAGCTTTGCATACGCCTTGCCGATTATGGTGAATGGGGAAGAAGAATTTAGGGTGGAGACCATCCTTGATTGCAGGAAAAGAGGGGGCAGCATGCAGTTCTTGGTCAAATGGAAGGGCTACGGACCGGATGAGAATTCTTGGATCCCTGAGGGAAATCTGCATGCAAACATGCTAATCAATGCTTTCTGGAGGAGACACCCAAGTAGGAGAACCCGTTTGGGCATCTGGAGGCTGCCCCTTGGGGGGGGCAATGTTAGGAAAACGGCTTGAAAAATAGCTGTGAGCGCTCCCGCGCATTCACGTGCGCGCACGTGCCTGAAACGGCGCTAATCGGCTCCATTTAGGCTCTGCAAGCCCTGCAGCTAGTGCTGCCTGATCTTCAGCCTTCCTGCGACCCGTGCTTTGCTTGAGAGACTATTTCCTGTACCCGTGACCCCGGCTCCCCTTGGACTGTGTTTGAACTCTGCCTGCCCTGACCCTCGGCCTGTATACGACTATCCAATTGCCTGATCCATCTGTACCTCGCTGCCCGCACGTTGCCGACCCTGCCTGTACCCGACCATCCGCCTGCCTGCTCCTTTTGTACTTCCTAGCCTGCCAGTTGCCGACCCGGACTGTACGACCACTCTTCTGTCTTGCACGAGTCCCAGTGGACCTACACGCACCATCAAGTGTTCCTATCCAACCCTCGTGCCCCCCTGTGCTCCTGAACTCCCTGTTTGCTCCTTTAGGGGTTCCGGAACCAGGGCCGCAAGAGAGGTAACCCCTGCAGAAGTCAGACTCCTCCACCAGGTACGTGACAGCACCAGTGCCCAAAGCAAGGTCGATAAAGACACGGATGAGCGAGTTTGGGTTGGGGGGACTTCACTGGCCTGCACAGAGTCCTGACCTCAACCCGATAGAACACGTTTGGGATTAATTAGAGTGGAGACTGCAAGCCAGGCCTTTTCGTCCAACATCAACGCCTGACCTCACCAATGCGCTTCTGGAAGAATGGTCAAACATTCCCATAGAGACCCCTAAACCTTGTGGACAGCCTTCCCAGAAGAGGTGAAGCTGTTATAGCTGCAACTCTATATTGAACCCTACCGATTAAGACTGGGATGCAATTAAAGTTCATGTGCGTGTAAAGGCAGGCGTCACAATACTTTTGACAATATAGATAGTGTATATTATTTGTAGTTACAGAAAATTGCCTGTTCCTTACCCTTGACATCATAAGAGGTTTCCCTGCTGTTCCTCTAAATGTTTATCTGGTAAGAGAAGTCATCAGGGATAAGAAAGAGGACCGAATGCCTGGCAGAGCATGCTAATGCAGACCATCTAGTAATGCCCACTACCCGTTATCCAATCATGTTTCTTATCACTTGCAACCCCCCCCATCATCTTGTAACACCCTCCATTGACAGGGGCAGCACAATAACAACTCCAGAGGGTGTGTCCCTGACAGCCAAGCCAAAGGGGAAGTCTCCGGATGATGCCCACCATAATCCAGACCAGAAATGACTTGCCCCTATTAAGTTGTATGCAGACTTTGTGAGGATAGTGTGAGAAGCGGTCGGGTTTACCCCTAACCCAGGTGGTCAGATACTGTAGCTAGCTTCTGTGTTCTTCAGCTATAGCAGCCCCCTTTCCCATAAGGCAAGCAGGCCTACCGGTACTCGGTTGCCCCCAGGACTTATACACAATGCTATAGTGCCTGGCCACTACGCTGGCGTAGGCATGAACTGAGCCAAGCAAACAGGTACTTGTGGTTTGCAAACAAACGTTCTCCTGCCCCCACACTGGTTAACCCAGGGGTACACAGTGCAAAATCCCTTCTTAGCGCCAATGGTCATGCTGCCCTCTCAGGACAATGGGTATCCTCAGACTGAAAACAGCAATAAAAAGGGCGCACCATGGCTCTGAGGAAGAGGGTTCGTCCTCAAAACGCGTCAGCCACTTTTGGACGCCCCCTGGTCTTCCGGCAGTACCGATGGACTTGATTAGACCTTCAGGCAGTCAAACCCACTTGCTATGACATGTGTTTACTTAATTTACGTTTGTGAGTATATTTATTGCTGTTTTTATACTGGCATTAATTGTATTGAGGTAATGAGCTAGGCCAGTGCGCCCTATTCTTTTTATTATACTTGTGGTTTGCAGACAGGCAGAGTGCTTCAGTGACAGTCCAGGTACAAGGCAGGCAAAGTTCAGACTAGTCAACCCGTAGTCAAGGCAGAGTCCAGAGAATAGTCCGATTTCCTGATCTGAGCTCATCAATAAGGGAATCCAAACAGCAGAGCAGGACAGGCAAACCAGGCAGCTTGAGCGCATGTAACCAACGTTGTCACAAGCAGGAGACTGCAGGCTTGGCTGGCTTAAATCAGCTTTGGCCTCCACCCAGAGACTGGTCAATTCAATCACCTTGCAGGTGGACAGACAGACAGGGAAGCACCATACCCAAGACCAGGATACTGGAATTAAACCAGCAGCTTTCAAAGAACTGGAGCGTTTACTTGCAGCCACCTCCGAAGTATAATCATTTTCAGGTTTGAAGAGATAGGGTGGAATTATTGCACCTTTATGATTCAGATCATCATATTGTTCCTCAGCTTCGTTGTTATACAGTACATGCCCTTCCTGCAGAGGTCCAACATACCCCCTGCTTGGTTAAACCAATAACTCTGCAATCAACAAGGCTTATGCTCCCTGCAAACAGCAGGAGGAGTGTCAGACCTCTGCAGAGAGACCACTGTTTCAATAAAAAAGTAATGGACTTTCTCTGAAGTATGCTGGCAGGAGACAGGCTTTTTTTTACTAAGGCTGTGGCTGCTTCCTATAGAAAACCAACTATAAGACCTTACATACGTCTTGTGTTGATGCTCCTTGAATGTATATCGTTGATTTAAACTGAAAGTTTAATTGGACTTTAATGGATTATAGCTGGCAATATTCATGAAATTAGGGATTCAAAATGGTTTTGGGTGGGAGCATGAAGGCATTACGCCGATAGCGATTTACCTTTATTTACAGGAAATTGTGAATTTATTAGCGTGCAATTACACTCTGCGGCCACTTTATTAGGTACACCTTGCTAGTAGCGGGTTGGACCTAGGGTTGCCACATCATCCCTTTCATCCAGGACACATTAATTACACAGGTTCTGTGGTCAATTAACCGGTTCCCCACCACGCGCCGTGTTTTTACGGCGGCAGTGGGGGAGCCCTGCGCGAATCGCCGTAAATAAACGGCGATTCGCATTTTGGCCACCAGGGGGCCTGAGGAGTGTGCCCGCGGCTCGGGCGGACCCGATGTCCGTTGTGCCGCGCACCACCCCTTGGCCAATTAACTGGTGTCTTGGACACATTAATTACACAGGACCTACTTTCCCTACTACACCGTTGGGATCCAGGTTGGGCGATGATCGTTCCACATGGATTATTTCACCGGCGTCTCACATTAACGTGCGATTATTTAAGTGTTAAAGGACATTTATTTCCATTTAGCGATAGCCGCATTACGGAAGTACGAGGGTGGGTTTTGGTAAAACTTAGGGATTAAAGTACTTATAACGGTCGATATTAGGTAATTTCAGGTTAATTTGAAAGTCAAATTTAGTTG
>BLSH010295676.1:666029-698820 GCA_018402905.1 Glandirana rugosa
ATGGAAACATTTGTAAAGGGGAGGAGTTAACAAGATAACCACGCCCATGTGGGGGCGCCAGAAATATTTCTGCACCCAGGCGTCTGTGACCCTAGGATCGGCCCTGGGTGTAGAACCATCTCAAGGATGATCAGAAGAAATGGACAGCACCTGAGTTAAATATCTGAGTGTCACAGCAAAGGGTCTGAATACTTAGGACCCCCATGTGATATTTCAGGTTTTCTTTTTTTATAAATCTGCAAAAATGTCAACAATTCTGTGTTTTTCTTTCAATATGGGGTGCTGTGTGTACATTAATGAGGGAAAAAAATGAACTTAAATGATTTTAGCAAATGGCGGCAATATAACAAAGAGAGAAAACTTTAAGGGGGTCTGAATTCCTTACCGTACCCACTGTATATATATATATATATACACATATGTATATTGTGAGGGGTTTAGCTCGGCAGCGGGTGTGTGTGACCCCCTGGAAGAGTTCACTACATGAAATTAGGCACAGCGAAACAGCATTGCAGGTGAAAAAACAAAATTGTGGTTTATTTACACTGCCGTATTTGCCGGCGTATAAGACGACTTTTTAACCCATGAAACTCTTCTCAAAAGTCGGGGGTCGTCTTATACGCCGGGAATTAGGGCCGGTTCACAACCACTTCCCGACCAGCGCCGTAAATAGGCGGCGGTCGGGTTTGAGTGGCTCTCCCGGGACATAGCCTGCATCTGCAGGCTATATCCTGGTGTAATTTTTTAGCGCTGGCGGTCGGCTATCCAGGGGTAACGACCGATCCGGCTCAGGAGCCGCTCGGTTGTTACCCCAGGGCAGAGGCGTAACTAGAACCTTCAGGGCCCCGGTGCAAGAAATTATGAAGGGCCCCCCTGACCCCTGGCCAGGGCCCTTTCCTCTTCCTACTGATCCAGGGGCCCTTTACGCCTATCGTGGGTCCCTTTATTATGGTACTGCAGTGGGGCCCTTTCACAAGTTCTGCAGCAGGCCCCAGGGGGACCAGGGAAGCACACAGGGGCCCTGGGAACAGCATAAGACAAGTAAACTGGATAGAGGAAAATGGAGGAGATTGGGTCCTCTAAATGCCACCCCCACCATCCCTCCTATTCAGGTGTACAAGGGAGGCACATGGGCCCCCTGGACCACGGGGCCCGGTTGCAATTGCAACCCCTGCAACCCCTATCATTACGCCCCTACCCCAGGGGGCGGGAGGGGACATCCCCCCCTCCCGCCTCCTTCCGTCGCTCTTCTCCGGCCTCCCGTCCCACCGGGAGACCGGAGCGATGATGAGGCGCGTCCGCCGGCTGGAAGGAGACCTGACAAAAGCCGTAATCGGCTCCAATCGGGTCTCCTTTGGCAAATTCCGGAAGCGACGTCACTTCCGGTTTACTTGGCGGCTAATGGCCCCAAATTAAAAAAAGTGACAGTAATCAGAATCGCCGTTTTTGGCGATCTGAATACTGTGAAGTGCAAAGGAGGGATGGGGGGTCTTTTAGACCCCCCAGCCCTCCAAAAAGAGTACCTGTCACCATATATTACTATCACAAGGGATGTTTACATTCCTTGTGATAGCAATAAAAGTGATCAGATTTTTTTTTTTAAAGGAACAGTGCTAAAAATAAATAAATAAAAAATTAAAAAAAAAAAAAAAAAAGGTTTTAAATCGCCACCGTCCCCGCAAGCTCGCGCAGCAAAGAAAATGCATACGTAAGTCGCGCCCACATATGAAAACGGTGTTCAAACCACACATGTGAGGTATCGCCGCGATCGCCAGAGTGTGAGCAATAATTCTAGCAAAAGACCTCCTCAGCACCTCTAACCTGGTAACCGATAAAAAATTTTAAAGCGTCGCCTATGGAACTTTTTAAATACAGGACTTTGTTGCCATTCTGCGAGTGCGCGCAATTTTCAACCGTGTCATGTATGGTATCTATTTACTCGGCGTAACATCCTCTTTCACAATATGCAAAAAAATTGGGCTAACTTTACTGTTGTCTTATTTTTTAACTCAAAAAAGTAAAATTGTTCCCAAAAAATTGCGCTTGAAAGACCGCTGCGCAAATACTGTGTGACAAAAAGTATTGAAACAATCACCATTTTATTCTCTAGGGTGTTTGAAAAAATATATATATAATGTTTGGGGGTTCTAAGTAATTCTCTAGCAAAAAAAAATGCTTTTAGCTTGTGACCACCAAATGTAAAAAAGTGGCCCGTTCACATCTAGGCGACTTGTCAAGCAACTTGAGTCGCCTGACAAGTCGTCTCAATGCTGTGCAATGGAACCGTTCTAATAGGAGCGAATCGCTTCGCTCCGACTTAGAAAAATGGTTCCTGCACTATTTTCAGGCTCCTCACAAGCCGCGCTGAGATCGCGGAAGAGGGGTAGTCTTATACGGTGAGTATAACCCAAACCCTATATTTTAACAGGAAAAGTAGGGGGTCGTCTTATACGCCGGCAAATACGGTATATACAATGGAAAACAATAGTAGCAAAACAAAAAGAAACATAGAAATAAATCCTTGCCAACTTGGCCACTTACTATACATGCAGGTTCCCTGTCTAACGATTAGGTGCAGCCTTGTGCTACACCCAACACCTATCTCCCTGCTTTGGAGGTTTGCCACACAGGCTTTGTCTAAAACAGGTATCAAGCTCCCCAGCCTACAGACACAGCACTGGTTCCCGGATGGAACAACTCCCTAAGCATGCTGGGAGTTTTCGTAGAGGCCTTAATGAGCCAGCTTAACTCAGCCGGGCTCATTACCTCTATCCCTGCAAGACTCTCAGCACTTCCCCCTAGTGGTAGAAATCTGCATAGAGTCTAAACCTGGGACAAATATACCTACCATCCTGGATGCAACCAGGCGATTTTACCTGCCTGCTGTCACAATATATATTACACTGTATACAATATCTCACAAAAGTGAGTACACCCCTCACATTTTTGTAAATATTTTATTCTATCTTTTCATGTGACAACACTGAAGAAATGACACTTTGCTACAATGTAAAGTAGTGAGTGTACAGCTTGTATAACAGTGTAAATGTGCTGTTCCCTCAAAATAACACACAGCCATTAACCACTTCAGATCCGCAGGCCTTCAATAGACGTCCTGGGATTTCAGTGGTGATATCTCAATGATGCCGGCATCATTGAAGTGTCATTTTTTTTTCAGTAGGCGATTCCCATCACCGTAAGAACCATCACAGTTCAGCCGCTTGATCGTTCTTACAGGCAACGAGAGGGGACATCTAAAAAAGCCTTCACAGTTCTGGAACAACATCCTATGGACAGATGCGACCAAGATCAACTTGTAGCAGAGTGATGGGAAGAGAAGAGTATGGAGAAGGAAAGGAACTGCTCATGATCCAAAGCATACCACCTCATCAGTGAAGCATGGTGGTGGTAGTGTCATGGCGTGGGCATGTATGGCTGCCAATGGAACTGGCTCTCTTGTATTTATTGATGATGTGACTGCTGACAAAAGTAGCAGGATGAATTCTGAAGTGTTTGGGGCAATATTATCGGCTCATATTCAGCCAAATGCTTCAGAACTCATTGGACGGCGTTTCAACGAAGCATACTGCGAAAGCAACCAAAGAGTTTTTTAAGGGAAAGAAGTGGAATGTTATGCAATGGCCAAGTCAATCACCTGACCTGAATCCGATTGAACATGCATTTCACTTGCTGAAGAAAAAACTGAAGGGAAAATGCCCCAAGAACAAGCAGGAACTGAAGACAGTTGCAGTAGAGGCCTGGCAGAGCATCACCAGGAATGAAACCCAGCGTCTGGTGATGTCTATGCATTCCACACTTCAGGCTGTAATTGACTGCAAAGGATTTGCAACCAAGTATTAAAAAGTGAAAGCTTGATTTATGATTGTTAATCTGTCCCATTACTTTTGGTCCCTTGAAAAGTGGGAGGCGCATATGCAAACTGTTGTAATTCCTACACCGTTCACCTGATTTGGATGTAAATACCCTCAAATTAAAGCTGAAAGCCTGAAGTTAAAGCACATCTTGTTTGTTTCATTTCAAATCCATTGTGGTGTATAGAGCAAAAAAGATTAGAATTGTGTCAGTGTCCCAATATTTTTTCACCTGATTGTATTCCTTGTAATAGGAATAAAAGTGATAAAAAAATTAAAATGAAAGTGTAAAAATAAAAAAAATAAAAGTAAAATAAGAAATAATAATAAAAAAAAAAAAATTTAAAGCGCCCCGTTCCCGCAAGCTTGCGCACAGAAGCGAACGCATATGTAAGTCACGCCCGCAGGGGTGTAACTACAGGGGTTGCAATTGCAACCGGACCCCATGCTCCAGGGGGCCCATGTGCCTCCCTTGTACACCTGAATAGGAGGGATAGCGGTGGCGGCATTTAGAGGAACCAATCTCCTCCCTTTTTCTCCTAATGGAGGAGATTGGTTCCTCTATATGCTGCCCTCGCCGCCCCTCCTATCCAGTTTATTTGTCTTCTGCTGTTCCCAGGGTCCCTGGGTGCTTCCCTGGTCCCCCACAGAGCTGCTGTCTCCCCCCTCCTCTCTCCTGCCAGCTGCTGTAGAAGATGAGTCATGATGGAGAGATGGGAACGGGTCGGTAAATTTGTCATTTGCCGGCTCCTTCCTTTTCTGAATGGACAGAGTCAGTGATTGTTACCAATTGGTTCATTCATAACTGAAACATAGTAAACTGTTTTACTCTACTTCAGTTTCTGAATGAATGGGAGGCTCAGTGCACAGCTATTCCTGTCCATTCATTCTGTGCAGCTGAGGTTACACAGATCGAGATTGAGAGCTGAGGTTTGTTTAGACCCCTGATATCTCATCAAAGCCCCCCAACAGGGCTCCTAAAAAAAATGGAAAAAAAATTGTAAAAGAAATGAAATGAAATGGTAAAAAAAGAATACAATTAAAATAAAAATTAAAAACTACTGACAGTGAGGAAACTATCAGGATTGCAAAGGTCGCAATTGTGATCGGGGAAGGGAGGGGAGACCCAAAGATGGCAGAAAGGGGGCCCACGGGCAAAACTTGTGAATGGGGCCCTGCTGCGGTAACATAATAAAGGGACCCACAATGGGAGTAAAGGGCTCCAGGATCAGTGGGAAGAGGGAAGGGCCCTGGCCAGGGGTCAGGGGGCCCTTCATAATTTCTTGCACCAGGGCCCTGAAGGTTGTAAACAGCGTTCAAACCACACATGTGAGGTATCGCCGCGTGCATTAGAGTGAAAGAAATAATTTTAGCCCAAGACCTCCCCTGTAAGTCAAAACACCTAACCTGTAAATTTTTTTAAAGCATCGCTTATAGAGATTTTTAAGTACCAAAGTTCAGCGGCATTCCACGAGTTTGCGAAATTTTAAAATGTGACATGTTGGGTATCTATTTACTCGGCGTAACATCATCTTTCACATTATGAAAAAAAATTGGGGTAACTTTACTGTTCTGTTTTTTTTTTAATTCATGAAACTGTTTTTTTTTTTTTTAAAAAGCGTTCATAAAATCGCTGCGCAAATACCGCATGACATAAAAAGTTGCAACAACCGCCATTTTATTCCCTAGGATCTCTGCTAAAAACCATATATAATGTTTGGGAGTTCTGAGTAATTTTCTAGCAAAAAAAATGATGATTTGTACATGCAGGAGAGGAGTGCCAGAAATGGCCCGGATGCGAAGTGGTTAATGTCTAAACCGCTGGCAACAAAAGTCAGTAAACCCCTAAGTGAAAATGTCCAAATTTTGGCCCGATTAGCCACTTTCCCTCCCCGGTGTCATTTGACTCGTTAGTCTTACAAGGTTTGAATGGGGAGCAGGTGTGTTAAATTTGGTATTATCGCTCTCACTCTCTCATACTTGTCACTGGAAGTTCAACATGGCACCTCATCGCAAAGAACTCTGAGGATCTGAAAAAAAGAATTGTTGCTCTACATAAAGATGGCCTAGGCTATAAGAAGATTGCCAAGACCCTGAAACTGAGCTGCAGCACGGAGGCCAAGACCATACAGCGGTTTAACAGGACAGGTTCCACTCAGAACAGCACCTCACCAGGGTCGACCAAAGAAGTTGAGTGCCGTGCTCAGCGCCATATCCAGAGGTTGTCTTTGGGAAATAGACGTATGAGTGCTGCCAGCATTGCTGCAGAGGTTGAAGGGGATTACTGGAACCATGTCCTGTGGTCTGATGAGACCACGGTAAACTTATTTGGTTCAGATGGTGTCAAGTATGTGTGGTGGCAACCAGGTTTGGGGCTGCATGAGTGCTGCCGGCACTGGGGAGCTACACTTCATTAAGGGACCCATGAATGCCAACATGTACTGTGACATACTGAAGCAGAGCATGATCCCCTCCCTTCAGAGACTGGGCCGCAGGGCAGTATTCCAACACGATAACGACCCCAAACACACCTCCAAGACGACCACTGCCTTGTTGAAGAAACTGAGGGTAAATGTGATGGACTGGCCAAGCGTCTCCAGACCTAAACCCTACTGAGCATCTGTGAGACATCCTCAAATGGAAGGTGGAGGAGCGCAAGGTCTCTAACATCCACCAGCTCTGTGATGTCATCATGGAGGAGTGGAAGAGGACTCCAGTGGCAACCTGTGAAGCTCTGGTGAACGCCATGTCCAAGAGGGTTAAGGCAGTGCTGGAAAATAATGGTGGCCACACAAACTATTGACACTTTGGGCCCAATTTGGACATTTTCACTTAGGGGTGTACTCACTTTTGTTGCCAGCAGTTTAGACATTAATGGCTGTGTGTTGAGTTATTTTGAGGGGACAGCAAATTTACACTGTTATACAAGCTAATATATATATATTTTTTTTTTTAATACACTGCCTGCACTGTATATATAGTCTACACTGACTACTCTGTGTGTATATATATATATATATATATATATATATAAATTAAACTGCCTGCACGCCACTAACTAACCTGCCTAATCTAGCTCAAGTTCTCCACATTAACACACTACATACGGCCGTCGTACAAGCAGCCTTATATAGTGTGGGCTGTGGCCTTTGGCCAATCATGGCTCTCACAGAAGATTGCGCTGTGATTGGCCAAAGCATGCAGGTCAGGGGCATGCTTTTGCCAATCAGCAGCCATCAATGCACTGCGATCTCACAGTGCATTATGTGGCGCTCTGCCGCAAACTCCCCATAATGTTCATTGCTCTACGAACAAATGAACACCCGATGTTCGAGTCAAACTTACGTTCAACTCAAACATCAGGACCATCCCTAAGCATGAGTCACTTCTGACAAGTTTTCATGACACCAAGAGAAAAAAGGTGACAGCCTCAGCTCTGTTCTTGTGTGCTGTGTGGAGGGGGTGTGTCCCTTCCCTTCAATCCGCTCACAGAGCTCTCCTCACTGAGTGTAACTTCAGCTCTTTGCCCCCTGCTTTTCTGAGCTGAGAGATCCTGTGTAAATTCTGTGCTTTGCATGGATGTAGGGGAAAGATACCTGCAGATAAACAGGTACAACTTATGTAAAAGGATTTGTTTCATCACTGTGTATTACCTAAGGCCAGTCACTTCACTGGGTATAACAACCACTTTAACCATTTCAATACTGGGCTTACTTTTCCTCCCTTCCTGCCCAGGCCATTTTTCAGCTTTCAGTGCTGTCACACTTTGTATGACAATTGCGCAGTCATGCAACACAGTGTACCTATATGAATTTGTAATCCTTTTTTTTTTTCTTCCCACAAATAGAACTTTCTTGGTGATATATATTCACCACTGGGATTTTTTATTTTTTACTAAAAAGAAAGAAAAAAGACTGAAAATTTTGAAAAAAAAGTTTCTTAGTTTCTGTCAGTAAATTTTGTATCCTTCACTGATGTTCCCTGATGAGGAGGCACTATTATGCCGCACTGATGAGCACTGATAGGCAGCACTGATGGGCACAGATAGGCAGTACTGTTGGGCATTGATGGGCAGCACTGAAGAGGGGGCACTGATGGGCACTGAAAGGCAACACTGACTGGCATCACTAATGGGCACTGATTGGTGTCACAGATGGGCACCGATTGGTGTCACAGATGGGCACCGATTGGTGTCACAGATGGGCACAGATTGGTGTCACAGATGGGCACTGATGGGCAGCACTGATGAGCAGGCACTGATGGGCAGCACTGATGAGCAGGCACTGAAGGGCACTGAAAAGGCAACACTGACTGGCATCACTAATGGGCACTGATTGGTGTCACTAATGGGCACTGATTGGCATCACCAATGGGCACTGATTGGTGGCACTGATGGGCACTGATTGGCACTAGGAGGCTTTACTGTAATCAGGGCGCTGGTGACCAGTGCCCTGATTACCTGTCTGGGTGTCCCCTGCGTGGATGCCACCGATCGGCTCCTCTCGCCACACACTCTGTCAGTGTGAGGCGATGGGAGACGATTACATGTGACCGGCTGTGATTGGACACAGCCGATCACATGGTTAAAGAGGCGCGGCATTGGCTCTTTATGTAGATCGGGAACACGGCGCGACCGCGATCGCCACGGCACGACCGCTAGATTGCCCATTCTGGGGTGACATCATATGACGTCCATCCAGAATGAGAGCCGCACTGCTCCTCCGTCATTTTATGGTGGGCGGGCAGGAAGCGGTTAAGGAGAACCTGGCACCAAAAAAAAAAAAAAATTGTTTTATTTTTATTCCCTATGTGATGAATTAAAAGTTTAATAAAAAAATTAAAGTTACACCCTAGCACTTAACCCCCCCCCCCTTTCCAAAAAAAAATCCCCCCAAATCCTTTAGTTTCAACTGGTGGTCCTGCCAGTAACACATTCCCTGTCCTACGGTGACAATGCTCACTGTACTGCACCTATGGAGGAGCAGCTTTGTCCCCCTAGGCTGCTTCCCTGATTTGAACAACAAACACCTCCTGCTCATTACTATTACATTGGGGATGGTGTTTTTAGTCCACTGAACAAAATAGGAAGAACTGTTCACTTGATTTCTGGCAGGATCAATATATTTTGTGCACTTATTAACTGGTTCCCGCCCGGCCTATGCAAGATGATGCCGGCAGGAACCTCTAGTCCAGGGGTAGGCAACCGGTAGCCCTCCAGCTGTTGTGGAACTACATTTCCCATGAGGCATTGCAAGGATGGCAGTTACAATTACTCCCAGAGGCATGATGGGACTTGTAGTTCTGCAACAGCTGGAGGGCCCCAGGTTGCCTACCCCTGTCTAGTCTATCCAAGTGAACGTCATATGACGTCCTCTTGGATCACGTGCGGTCACAGGGCCGTGCAATCTGTCACCATCAATGTATCGGCCTGCTGCCAGTGCCATTTGACCGCTTTAACCAATGACACATGACAGTTTTAAACAATAGATAGCTTCTTTTCAAGCCATCCATTGTATACAATTGTGTTACTAGCTGTGATTGGTCAGTGTGATCGCATGGTATAGACAGGGTCAATCACAGTCCATGTGTACCATGTGATTAGCTTTGGCCAATCACAACTAATCACAACAAAACAAACTCAATATCATTTGGTAAAATGCTTGCATAGAGCAATTAAATTCATTGCTATATGCAAACATAATGTGTGTAAAAAAAAAAAAATACTGATCAGAAAAAAATAAGAAAACAATATATATAAAAATAAAATAAAATAAAAATATTATTAATGTACTGTCACCAGTCAGTGTCTCTGTTCACTGGCACACCTGTTATATGATGACGCTGTACTGCACTGCTGACAGTATGTAAAAAAAAAATAATTTCTTAATTTTTCAAGCAATTATGACAAAAAAATACAACTTCAAAAACCTTGCAATGCCTCTTACTAAATATCTTGGAATATCTACTTTCCAAAAAGGGTTAATTTGGGGGGTATTTGTACTGTCCTGGTGTTTTTGGGCCTCAAGAAATGAGATCGGCCGTCAGTACATCAGGATTGATTAGGGTTGCCACCTGTCCGGGATTCACCCGGACAGTTCGGGTTTGGAATCATGCGTCCGGGTTTCAGGTCTCCAGAAACCCGGACACATTATTCAGACCAGACTATGGCTTCCCAGCAGGGTTGCTGGCTGCAGTTGTGTAAGCCAAAAGTGTCTGTTACACTCTCTTTCCCATTGCTCAAAGCCAGCACTAATATCCCCCCTCCCCCACACACACAGATGGGAGAAGAGAGAGCGCTTGATCTACTCCTCTTCCTCCCACCCTTACCCCTCTGTGTCTGCCCACACTTCAATCCACGGCGCTGTGCCTCAGAAAAGGAGAGTGGAGGCCGGAAATTTGAAGTCCAGCAGCCTCAGATACATCTGGATGAGAGGTGCTGACTGCCAAGGGGTGAGTGAGCTCCCCATCCATCCCTGTCTGTGACTGAAGTCTCCCCCCTTCTCTCTCCTGTACACTAAGGTAAATCAGGGCTCTCAGAGCACCCCTTACATCAGAGTTTCCGTTTACACCAGAGGCCACAGTATTACCACTTACATCAGAGTTCTCAGTGTTCCCCCTTAAATCAGGGTTCCCAGAGCATCCCTTATGTTAGAGTCCCCAGAGTTCTCCCTTACATCAGAGCCTGCCGAGTCCTCCTTTATAGCGTACGGGAACTCTGCAGATTCAGATGTAAAAGTGGAACTCTGCGGATTCAGATGTAAAGGGGCACTCTTGTGATTAACTTCACATGATTAGAAATGTTATTTAATTGCAAAATATATGTTTAGTTTATACCATAAAAAAATTGCTGTGCGCCGCTAAAGTGTTCGGGTTTGACTTGAAGAAAAGGTGGCAACCCTGGGATTGATCCATTTTCAGATACATATCCCATAGTTTGTGGACTCTATAACTTTCCTACAGACTAAATTAAAAACACTAATTTGGGGTATTTTCACCAAAGAAATGTAGCAGAATACATTTTGGCCTAAATTCATGAAGAAAGATTATTTACTTGCAAAAAATGTATAACAGAAACAAAGAAAAGCGTGTTTTTTTATTTTCAAACTTTTTTTCATTCATTTAGGAAAATATAAAAAACCCCAGCGGTGATTAAATACCAACAAAGGAAAGCGCTAGTTGTGTAAACAAAATGATAAAAATTTTAGTTTGGGTACAGTGTAGCATGACCGTGCAATTGTCATTCAAAATGTGACAGCGCTGAAAGCTGAAAATTGGCCTGGGCAGGAAAGTACCCAGTATGGAAACGGTTAAACAGATATAGGAAAACATTTTCAATTAAATATTTATTAGGTCTAAAGGAAGCAAATAAGAGAATTTCATTGTTGAAGTTTACATGCACTTTTTTTTTTTACATTTTTTTGTTTTATTGGATATGTTTTATAGCAGATAGTAAAAAATAAGGTTTTTTATTTCAAAATTGTTGTTGTTTTTTTTATTTTTTTTTTTTTAGTTTCAGATATTTTATTTGCAATGAGAAAGTACATACAAACATTTTGAACATTTTTCTTACATTGAGATATTACAATCATAATGAGTAAAGCCTAGTACGACCGCACGTCCAACTTTTTTCAAAATTGTCTGTCGGTGATTTTGTTTAGCGTACTGACAGTAGTCAAATTATCGTTCGACAGAGCCGAACGTAGTGATATGCTAGGGGCATATAAAGAGGAATACAAGCTAAAGTCACTGCCCCCACCTATAACTGCCCATTACAGTAAGGAGCTATGGAAGGGCGGACACAGACAAAAAAAAAACAAAGAATTCCAAGCTCAACTTACTGACCAGTTTGCAACCCACCAAATTCACCTGTCTAACAGTAGCATTTAACCACTTCAGCCCCGGAAGGATTTGCCCCCTTCCTGACCAGAGCCCTTTTTGCGATTCGGCACTGTGTCGCTTTAACTGACAAATGCGACGTTGTACCCAACGAAATTTGCGTCCTTTTTTTCCCACAAATAGAGCTTTCTTTTGGTGGTATTTGATCACCGCTGTGTTGTTTCTGATCGCCGCTATAATCAATTTTGCAAAAAAAAAACCAAATTTCTTACTTTTTGCTAAAATACAAATCCAAAAAAAAAAAAAATATATATATAAAAAAACATTTTTTTCATCGGTTTTGGCCGATTTATATTCTTCCTCATATCTGTGATTTAAAAAAATCGCGATCGGCGTTTATTGATTGGTTTGCGCAAAAGTTGCCTTTCCTGATGCAAAGCACGACAGCATATACGTATGGGATGGGCTGGCTCCGCCCCCAGTTCCAGGATCCGGCTACACTATAGAACCAAACACCTCCCACCAGGCCTCATTCTCGTTACTTATTATCACTGCGAAGCCTTTAGGGAGGGACCTATATGCTGTCATGCTTTGCATTCAGGAAAGGAAAATGACCGTCAGGTAAGTATACAATTTTCCGTTTTCCTGACACAAGCACGACAGCATATACGCATGGGACTTAGCAATCACCAAAAAGACAAGGGTGGGAAATGCTGAAGTGTTTAAATTGAGGATTAGCTTTATCCAACTGAATGCCTGATGTGACTTGTAGATAAAGCTGTTGGGACCACTTTAAAATGGTCCTTCATGTGTTAGACACAGACTATGTTGCGGTTATCTTTTAACTCTGGAGGTACTCCCTTGAGTTCTGTCCATGGATGAATCATCTGCCTAGTAAGCAGTTTCTGTACTCAGATTGATGGATTTGTCCTAGGCCATCTAGCCCCCTTTAACAACTTGATCCGCACAGGACAAATGATTTACTGGACAGCTACTGTCCCCCACTGTTGCTGTTAGGCCTGAAGAGCCCCTTGTTTGACCCTTTATAGAAGGGCCACTTCTATGTATCAGTTCGACCTTGAACCCATTTCCAATCCTGTGGTAATTCGGACACTTTGTTTGGATAGGTTGGACGAATGATGTCTTAATCCCTCTGAAAAGACGCCGACCACCGTGTAGTGCTGGTGAGTGCCCTTTCTGCCTGAAAATGGTAGCAACATTTCACGATTACGCTTGACACTTGGATATCTGAGACCTTTCCTCTAGCCATACGGACTACTGCTTTTGCGTTACTGGCCACCCTGAGGAAATCCTTTCCAGATGAAATGGAGTGTAAGACAACATGTCCCTCACTATTTGGAAGACCCAAGGGAAGGGTCTGCCCAGGTCTCGGATTGGTTACCAAGATATGCAAAGATTACCGTATGCCAAAGAGTGAGGACACGTTTGAGCCTACCTACTGCTTGATTCCCCGTCTAGGGTTACTTGCGTCTGATTTGATCGTTCCACCGGGGGACAGAGGATTCCATCCTTCATTCTGCAAGGTCTTCTATGTTCTAGTATACCTGAAGTTTGGAGTATGTTTGTGTCCTGAACAGGGTTTAACCCTAAAAGTGAGGTCTCAAGATGAGTCTTTTACCTCTTGATCTTCAGCATCTAGGAATACCTCGTGTAAGTTTGGATGATACTGTTTACCACGCTGTGTGAGGTTTTAGACTTCAGGAAGGTGACTAAGAGGACCCTGACCCCGCACTGTACCTGAGGATATCCTGGCCCGCAGGCCACTATTATCCTTCTCGCTACTGGATGAATGTGGACCCTGATAAGGAGCCTGGAGACCGAGATGGATATACCCATTTGCTGATCGGCAGCCCCCATTGGGTGTTGGTGGTTATACTACTTCCCCCTCAGGGAAGCCAACGCGGTTCATTTCAGGTTGATATCCTGATAGCCTTCTTTGCTGTAGAGGACGACTTGGACTGCCCTTTGGTTTCGACCTCCAACGGCTTGTATCTTACGGTGTTTGACTGGAAGTTTCTAGGTAATCAAACCCCAAAAGGGAGATGCCTGACAACAGTTGACTCGTTTGCCTCCCTTCTTGACAGTGAAGATAGGCTCTGGCTGTTCTGCTATTGTTTCACGCATAGCTGAAGCTCCCTTTGTTGCGCTCTCAGAAAGACTTCCACTTACAAACCATTGCCACTCTGAACTTGTTCTTCCTTGGCATGGCTACCCAACAAGTAACTAGACTGGTATGCCAGGTAGCTGTACAGCTGAAACACCTGACTGGCATGGCCACCATCCAGGTCTCCCTCATGGAGTCACTTGCTCCTGGTGCGGGAAGCAAGGCTTTCCATGTTATAGACCCTGCTAGTTCTATATCTTCCAGTGAGACTCTGAATCCTCTGGATTACTATAAACCTCCTCTTTGGCCTCCTGAGACCAAGGGATGGTGAAAGTTAAGTGCACGTGAGGTGTGTGAACATGTCCACCCTCTGCACCCTGTTCATGTGATGCTTTTTCTTTTCTTTCTTTTTTTTAATGTCTCTTGATATGCTGTACAGTATCTTGCAATAAAAGGATGCTGGATTCTGGGTTGATACGCGGTCCTTCCCTCTTTCCCTTAGACCGAGGGATGCCACAGCTTGGAACGAGCTATTAACGAACAAGATATCCAACACGGTTGTCCTCCCAAAGGTTAAGACTACCGTAATCTTCTCCTGTTAATGACTCCTTCCAGTTTGAACATTGCCTGGCTAGTTTTTTTTTTTTTTTTGTCAGGCCTGAAGAGAGTGTTGAGGCAGCCAGCTGTGCCCGAACAAGAACACCTGTAGCCCTTTGTCTTGCAACACAGCCTCTACTGGACGTAAGGTCCTGAAACTGCCTTGAATATGTGGCAAGGCTGACCTTTATCTAATGAACTCGCAGTGACATTCTCATACAGCCCAGTGAAGGTACTTGCAGGAACATGGATCTGCCTAAGTGTGTATCTCCCCCTCCGCTGGGTCTCATGCCAACCTGCCATCTCACCTGATGGCTTGACTACTTGTCATGGTTCTATCTGATGAACTCGGGTCTTCATCCTTCTTTATGCTTAAAGTCAAAAACCCTGCTTTTGGCTAAGAATATTGGAGAGCAGACTCCTTGACATGTTCTTCTTAAATAGGTGGTCTACCGATGAACCAGATATGGTGCTGCTTGACTCCAGCATTGTTTGCTCTAGGGAGTCTAAGAGGGAATGAAATGTGTTGGCGGGGAGGAACGTACATGCCAATGGCCTCATACCTGCACAGGACCCCCCAATGTTAATTTAGGTAAGGCCCTGGATCCCGTTCCATAATGTAGGGACGCAGCCCACTTCTCTACCCGAAGTGGACTGTTTGAGATCCACACCCAGAACCTCAGTGCTGGTAGACAGAAGTGCTACTCCTGTGTGCCCTGTGCTGTCATTCCCGAATTTACATAGAATTCTGTTAACCGCCCCCTACTGGGTTACCATGGTTGAATAGACTCTGTTACTCCCTGAAAAGGAGAGAACTCGGCTTTAGCATCAGATAATGATTATGGTTCCTTCCATTATCCTCTATGTTTATCCCAGGATTAACCTGTCACTCCGTCTTTGTTACTTTGCTTATCCTCTGGTCATTGGCGATTCACCATTTGAGAGAGGTATGTGTCGTCTTGTGGGATAACTCATCCGGGTTAAGTGACCTGCCCGGACTAGCAGCTCAACGGTATACCATTCTGCCTCCACCGTGGCTGAATTGTCTCAATGGCCACCTTATTCTGCTCTTGGGACCCAGGCTACTGAAATGATTTTAACAGCCGACCGCCACGCGCTACTCAATAGTAGTATAAGTCTTCATCATTCACATTCATGCACTGTTCCCGAGCCCCTGCAAAGGATATTGATTCTGTAGGCAGACATCACCCCTGGTTCTTCTGGTGGAAACTCCTAGACCGACCTCTTTGAGGTAGAGGTACCCCTTAACAACTTTAGTTGTTTGATTGGCTTAGCACCTGAGGTTTGGTGAACAGAGATCCAACAGCGTTATCTCCGCTTTATGAGGTTTACCTCACTGGCTTGTCTGATCAAGACTCCTTAGCCAACTGTTTTGAGGTAGAGGTCCCCTTTAAGCACACCTACCTCTAAACCATTGGAGACTTTAGATCTTCGCAGTCTCTGCCCCATTTTATGCCATCTCTGGCCTGCAACTTGGCATCGCATCTTGGCGGCCGCACAGCCACCACAATCCCAATGTCGATACGATGATTTGCAGTGAGTTTCTACTTTGTCTGCCTCTCCTGGCAGTTAACTCCATAGCGACTCTTTTAGGGCTAAAGAGGGCCTTTCTCTGTTGAAGGATCAGGTTGCTTTTCCCCCTCTTGGCAGCGATGCTGGTGTTGAAGGCTGGGGAGCTTTGCAACCCATATGCCCATATTGTGCACTCTTTTTTTTTTTTCCCCAGATGTACTTACCTGCCCTCACCTTAGTGGACATGGCTGGTCTCTATGTAAGCTGATCGTCTCTGGTTCACCCCTGAGCTAAAATACTAGTGGTATAATCTCTGGAAGTATTGTTCATTCCAGCAGTCACTACAAGTAACTTAATCGCATATCCACCTGCGGTATATCCTACAACTCCTGGCATCTCCATGCAGTCTCACATCCAGTCATTAACCAGGTCTGACCCTGCTTAGTCTCCCAGATCGAATGCGATCTGGTGCGTTCAGGGTGATCCGACTGTAGGCCCCTAAGTAGCCCCAGACCACATACTCCCCTGCAGCCTTTGCAGAGTCAGAACGCCATTCACCCCTATGGAGGATACCATCTGCCCCCAGCACCGAGGTCCCAGAGCCCGCAGCCAGCTAGTCGCAGCACCCGTGGAGTCTCCCACTACCAGCAGAAAACAGACCCCCATGAAATTGTAGATGAGGTGTAAAGGCACTCAGGCCAAAGTGACATGAATTGATGCTAACAATCACAGGATTTGTGCATAAAACTAACATGTAAGCAATAGCTGTCAGTACATATGTCAGTTATTGGTTCTGCTGCATCATTTATAAGTCACATGGAAAGCAGTAAGGGTTAACAGACCCCATACAATTGGCACTAGTAGCTTACCTACCTTAGACAATGTACTGTAGAGGATATTATCACAACCAAGCATTAGATCATAAACACATTGCATCGAGCCTGCAGGGACAAGCCTTGCTCAGTTCATGGAAAAGGTTCAGCACAGCTCAGCACAGCCAACACCTGTTATCAGCCTAATCATTAGCAGTCCTGCAGACACAACCACAGCCTGAACTGACACCATGGCCAAACAGCAGTCTTCACCTTGTGATCTCTGCTTAGAGGTGCAGGTTAATCGCATATACCTGCAGACTTCTAATCACATAACTGTAGCTGCATACTATCGATTTGTGCACCATGTGGTGCCTTACCAACTCCATGCCTTATGGCCGACAGGAAGTCCACTGAAAGTCCATCCATGGAGACATGATGAGGAAGCAATCCTTATAGACCAGCCGCCTTCCACCTCCCAATTCCTGGAACATGGGGGGGGGAGGCCTCCCCCATCTAGGAAGATTTACCCCCTGTACAGCGGGGAGCGTCACTAGCAGGAGAGTTTGAACCTGCGCGGTTGGCCAGATGAATCCGGCAAGGTGAGGGGAAAAAGAAACATTTCTGCCTTTCAGCATCAGTATAACCAGCTGAGCAGTGAGGAAAAAAAGGAGAATGCTGCCTGGTGGGAGGTGTTTGATTTTATAGTGTAACCGAATCCTGGAACTGGGCGTGGGGGCGGAGCCAGCCCATGCATATATGCTGTCGTGCTTGTGTCAGGAAATATATATGCAAGTCGCCTGAAGTCTTTTCTAAGTCGGAGCGACTTGAGTCTCTGGGCAGACTGCCAAGTCTGGGCAGAAAGCCAAGTTCTGAGGTCACAACTGATAAAAGAAGCTAGAAGAGATACAATGTAATTACTTCAAAGGAATGAACTCCCATATATAGAAGATGTTTAGTTTAACCATTTAAAGACTAAATCATTTCTGACTTTTGCAGCTTACAAATAAAAATCCATCATTTTCTGCTAGAAAATGACTTAAAACCCCCAAACATTATATATATATATATATATATTTTTTTTAGCAGTTGTTGGCGTTTGTTGCAATATTTTCTGTCACACGGTATTTGCGCAGCGCTCTTTCAAACATAATTTTTTGGGAAAAATTACCCTTTCAAACAAAACAAAAAAACAGTGCTGTTAGCCTAATTTTTTTGTATATGTAAGATTTTACACCATGAGAATCGTGATCTTTATTCTAAGCAAAAAAATTGTGATTCTCATTTTGGCCAGAATCGTGCAGCTCTACTATGTATAATGCTTTATGGGGGAGAGAGGTAGGGTAGTGAGGAAAGCAGGTGGGGGGGTGGGAGTTTAAAAAAAAGGGGATGGGGCTGTGGGGTGACCACCTCTGCCTTCCCTCATCCTCTACAGTATGTGTGTAGGTGACTCTATCAAGAGTCCATGTATGGAATAGAGATCCATGAATGGATAGGGGGAAAAGAGTAAAGGTTCATCTGTTGGCATCAGCGGTTTCTCTTCCCTTTCGCCTCCTAGGTGGGTTGATTGTTCAGCAGGGTGTATTCTGCAGCTGTTAGGAAGTGTGTCCAACATGCCCATTTGGTGTTGAACTTAGTGGGGGTGTCTCGTGAGATGTGGATCAGTTCTTCTAATTCGGCAATTCTGTGGATTCTATTTAGCCATTCTTTAATTGGTGGGGTGTGGGAAGAGCCCCAGTGCATTGGAATACATTGTTTCGCTGCATAAAGCATATGCATTGCTAGGGATTTATGCTAGGATTTGTGTGATAGGTGTGAGTGGTGTATTAGGAATTGAGCTGGGGTAAATTCCAAGTCATAGGACGCCACCTGTGAAATAATTTGGTGGATTTCTTTCCAATAGTCTTGGATGAGGGGGCAAGAGCACCATATATAGAAAAGTGTACCTGTGTCTTTATGACATCTACAGCATGTATCTGGTATTGTAGAGTTGAATTTGTGTAGGAGAGCTGGTGTGCGATACCAAAAAAAAACGCAATGGTGATAAAATACCACCAAAACACCAAAAAGAAACAGTTTGTGGGAAAAAACGAATAGATTTGGGTATAGCGTTGAATGACCGTGCAATTGTCAGTTATAGTGCCGTATCACAAAAAATGGCCTGGTCATGAAGGGACGGGGGAGGGGTAGGTCACATGGTTAATTACGGTCTGTGATTTCTTGCAGGACAGCTCAGTTCATATTGACGCAGGCGCACTCCTAGAGCTACATCTCCACAGTGTGTGGGCAGGCTACTCGGAGTCAAGGCAATGGTTTTGTTATCTGGAGAAAGGCAGGGGCGGAGAAGGGCAGGGATGGAGAAGGGCGGCGGTGGAGAAGGGCAGCGGTGGAGAAGGACAGCGGTGGAGAAGGGCAGGGGTGGAGAAGGGCAGGGGTAGAGAAGGGCAGGGGTGGAGAAGGGCAGCGGTGGAGAAGGGCAGTGGATGAGAAAGGAAGCGGTGGAGAAGGGCAGCGGTGGAGAAGGGCAGCAGTGGAGAACGGCAGGGGTGGAGAACGGCAGGGGTGGAGAAGGGCAGCGGTGGAGAAGGGCAGGGGTGGAGAAGGGCAGGGATGGAGAAGGGCAGGGGTGGAGAAGGGCAGTGGTGGAGAAGGGCAGGGATGGAGAAAGGCAGGGGTGGAGAAGGGTGGTGTGGGGAAGGGCAATGGTGGAGAAGGGCAGGGATGGAGAAAGGCAGGGGTGGAGAAGGGCAGGGATGGAGAAGGGCAGGGATGGAGAAGGGCAGGGTGTTGTTAGCCCAAACTGGAAGTTAGGAACTCCCTGGATTTTAGATCAACGGGTATTTTTTTGTACTTGCAGTGTATAAATGAGTAAAACATGGGGAAATGTACATGCATCGCACATATATATATATTTTTTGCTTGACTTTAAACATGGCATGTAACTAAAAAAAAGTTGACCATACCTTTCAGAACCATATCAAATGTCATTGGATTCCAGTAATCTGCATAACAGAAAGAAAATTGAGATAAGTCATTTTTTCTTTCCTTTTAGTTTAAATCTCTGAGAGATTTCCCAACTTGTTCCCTATATACTTGCTAAATATCCCACTGTCACATGTCTTGGAGACCCGATAATTATTGATCTTTTTAGATGTCCCCAAATCATTTCTTCACAAACATCAGCAGCCAATTCTGGAATTTGCCATATCGGTGTGGAATGTGGTTAGATGTCTGGTCTCATCTCAGGGTCTCCCAGACAGTCTGATAACCCCCTTATTGGAACAACTTCATACAATTCCTGATACTGTTTTATGGCAATCGCATGGAAAATATGAACTGCTTTGCAATTTCTTCTATAAATTTCTATAACTACGCCATGGCCTGAGGACACATTTTAGAAACCATGACTTGCATCTCTAGTACTTTTAACCATAGGTGTGCACAGCCTATTGCATTAGGGCGTGCACCCCAAAACTCAAACACACGTGTGTGTGTGTGTGTGTGTGTGTGTGTGTATCGGTATGTCTGTATTTATATACAGTTGTATGCAAAAGTTTAGGAACCCCTGACAATTTCCATGATTGTCATTTATAAATATTTGGGTGTTTGGATCAGCAATTTCATATTGATCTATCAAATAACTGAAGGACACAGTAATATTTCAGTAGTTAAATGAGGTTTATCGGAGTAACAGAAAATGTGCAATATGCATAAAAATAAAATTAGACAGGTGCATAAATTTGGGCACCCCAACAGAAGAATCACATCAATATTTAGTAGAGCCTCCTTTAGCATAAATAACAGCCTCTAGACGCTTCCTATAGCCTGTAATGAGTGTCTGGATTCTGGGTGAATGTATTTTGGACCATTCCTCCTTACAAAACATCTCCAGTTCAGTTAGGTTTGATGGTTGTCGAGCATGGACAGCCCGCTTCAAATCACCCCACAGATGTTCAATGATAGTCAGGTCTGGGGACTGGGATGGTCCTTTCCTGAACATTGGACTTGTTCCTCTGCATAAATGCTGAGTAGATTTTGAGCAGTGTTTTGGGTCGTTGTCTTGTTGAAGTAACTTCAACTTTGTGACTCCTCAACATTATTCTCAAGAATCTGCTGATATTGAGTGTAATCCATGCGACCCTCAACTTTAACCAGATTCCCAGTACCGGCACCTGCCACACAGCCCCACAGCATGATGGAACCTCCACCAAATTTTACAGAACAGGCCTGGAAAGTTATGCACAGCATTAAGTGGAGGGCCTACATGACTGTGTGTGCAGTCTAGGCTGTCGTCGGGCAGTTTAGGGGTCTTTGATGATTGGACAGAGGCAGGGAGGAACTAGGTGTGGCAAGGTGGGGATAAGTTTCAAGTTTGGTCAGTAGGGGGTGGCTGGATGAGGTCAGTTGGAGCAGGCACCCAGTGAGGAAGCATTTCTGCAGGTTGTTGTTATGGCAGACATAGAGGGCATGCTTGCCTGTATTCGGGCAGCAGCAGTGGCGAATGGCCCGCAGTGGCTGGAAGCGAACATGCCTGCGGTGCTGCGGGAGTCGGGGGGGCTCTTGCTTTGCCCACCCCCCACTCATTACAGCCTAGGAGGTCCAGGCCTCCTGTGCGGCTCAGCCCTGATGCGACCCCCAGGTCAGGCCGCCGCACTAGGACCCCAGTCAGGGACCCTTCAGCCCCAAAGGCCAAGAGACAGGCCCCTCGTGTTGCCGCTGGGGCTGGGAGGAATCCTCTGCTCGGGCGGGACCGGGGAGGGAGATCATCCATCCATGTGGTCTCCTGTTCCCCTTCCACGGGGGGACCGGACCGTGCGGCCGGCTCAGCAGGGACTCCCTCCCATGCTGATGTTGCTGCTCGGCGTGGGAGAAGCCTTTCGGCGGGTGCCGGCCTTACCATCCAGGCGGCCGGGACTCCATCCAGAAGAAGCAGAGGGTCCAGAGGTCCGGTGGTGCCATCGCCGTCCGCAGAGCCGGAGCAGCAGGCGGCTTCTGCGGCCGGGAGTGGACGCTGGAGTGCTCGGCGAGGAAGGACGGTACGCGATGGCCGCGAGGCGGCGGCTGATGACGTCCCCTACGGGCGTTCGGCTGGAGCCGGTGGCTTAATCCCTTCGTTGGCTATCCGAAGGAACGTGGGAGTGGACCGTTCGGACACCAACAGGCGTTCGGCAGGAGCTGGCGGCCTGGACACTTCGTTGGCCATCCGAAGTGACGTGGATGGGAAACGTTCGGAAGGGGAGCTTTCGTGCTCAGACGAACATACAGAGTCCCAGGAGGAGGAGGAGGATGCAGCTGCAGCAGGTGACCGGCGTGGATCTGGAGGAACGGCTGTGCGGGTGGAACCACCGGGTCAGCCTGGTAAGTCTCAGCAATTGTCTGTTTCTCTACCTGTCTTGTCCCCTGTCAGTGTCAGTACTGGTAGTACATCTGTCTTGTCCAGTGGGTTGGGGGACAAGGGCTTGACTGGGTTGATGGGGCAACAGGGGCCTGAGGGGGGTGCAGGGGGGAATCCCCCACGACCAGCTGTGGCCACAGCGGGGGTGTCGGGTCAGGAAGGGGTGCTGGTGCAGGTTCTTCAGAATTGGTTGTCGGGATGTCGGGAGCTGTTGGAATGCAGTCTGGCAAGTGCTTCGTCCTCGCAGGTAGTGTCTCCGGCGTCGGCCTGGATTTCAGCGGGGGATCAAGGAGCGTCCAACGCTGGACTTACAACGTCGACAGGTCCCCCTGCGGGGGCGACGTCGAGTTCTGGTATGGCGGAGTCGAGGGTTCCAGTCAACTCGGAGGCGGCCGTAGCTGCAGCGGACCCCAAGTCGGCTGGGGAGGCAAAAAATACGGGGGAGGCCACTGATGGGGTGCGTTTATCTGACTCGGCGAGAGGCGAAGTCTATGTTTGCTTCGAGGGCCCCCTTGGGGCGCATCTCAAACCTGAGGTGCGGGAGCGGATATGGAAAGGGGAATACGTGGAGTTATTTTCCCTTTTACCGCTGGAAAAGTTTAATTTGGATAAAGTGAAGCCAGACGAGAGCAAAAAGGAGGAGGAGGAGAAACGCCGTTACCGCCTGATTCCGTTGACTTTTGGGAACTGGCTACAGGCTTTTAATATTTTGGCCAGCGTGATAGGGGAGAAGGCGACGGAGAACTGCTCGCCCCTTTTTTGTTATCTGGACTCCATTAGAGAGGCCCAGAGGGTGTATGGGGGTGTAGCGTGGTTGCGCTATGACAAGCAATTTAGGCAGCGCAAGGCGGTTCGACCCTCACTGCGATGGGACCACAAGGACATAAGCTTGTGGATGACGCTAATGACACAGGCGCGGGTTGTTTCTCAACCCTTTCAAGGGGGGTCGGGAGTGCAACAGCCTCAGCATCGTCGGTCGCACAGAGAAAGGAGTATTGCTGGCAATACAACAAAGGGACTTGCTGATTCGGGGGTTCCTGTCGTTACAAACATGCATGCTCCGGATGCGGAGGTACACATCCCTTGTCGAAGTGTTTCAAGCAGGGAAAGGGTAAGTCGGCCGACGCTGGAAAAGGGGAGAACGCCGGTACGGGTGGAAAGACTGGCACCGTTTCTCAGTAGGTATCCTGAGAGGGCGGCGGCACAGTTTCTGTTGAAGGGGTTCACGGAGGGTTTCTCGATTCCCTGCTCATTGGCCGGTATCCCACCGACGGGAGCAAACTTACAGTCTGCAAAATTGCATCCTGAGGTTGTTTCTGACAAATTGGAGAAAGAAGTGTCCTTGGGAAGGATGGCAGGCCCGTATGCGGTCCCGCCGATTGACGATTTAGTGGTTTCTCCTTTGGGGGTAGTCCCCAAGAAGGCACCCAATAATATCCTAAAGGGGGTTCGGTTAATGAGGCCATTGATCCTGCCCTCTGTGCGGTGTCCTATGCCTCGTTCGATGATGCTGTTGCCTGGGTGCGCAGGCTGGGCAAGGGCGCTCTCCTTGCGAAAACGGACATAGAGGCAGCCTTTCAGTTGCTGCCCGTCCACCCGCGCAGTATGCGGCTGTTGGGCTGTGTTTGGCAAGGGAATTATTTCATAGATCGCTGCCTGCCCATGGGATGTGCCATTTCTTGTTCTTTCTTTGAAAGGTTTAGTTCATTCCTTGAGTGGGTGGTGAAGGATGTGTCAGGTTTAGCATCCGTCATCCATTATTTGGATGATTTCTTGGTTATGGGCCCTCCTAGGGACCGGACATGCCACATCCTGTTAGCCATGTGTTCGAGGTTTTTGGGGTGCTACTGGCGCCCGAAAAAACAGAGGGTCCTACGGTAGAGTTGAAATTTTTGGGTATCATTATTCATATGGTCAGAATGGAATGTAGGTTACCTGTCGATAAATTAGATGACCTCAGGGAGACAATTCGTGAAGCCCGTCATTGTAAGAAACTGCAGTTACGATCCATGCAGTAACTGTTGGGCAAGCTGAACTTCACTTGTCAAATTATGCCCATGGGGCGTATTTTCTGCCGCAGGCTTGCGGCGGCGACGGCAGGGATCAAATCGCTGCATCATTTTATCAGGTTGTGCAGGGAGCTTCAAGAGGACTTAGTGGTTTGGGAGGCGTTCTTGGACAAGTACAATGGCAGTTCACTGTGGATGGAACCGCCAGTGTCCAATTTGGATTTGGCTCTTTATACGGATGCGGCGGGTTCGGTGGGTTATGCTGCATACTTTGGGGGCCGTTGGAGCGCTGGCCGTTGGCCGGAGTCTTGGAGTAATTCGGACTTCATTCGCAACTTGGTTCTGCTTGAATTGTTCCCCATTGTGTTGGCAGTTGAGATTTGGGGGCTGGAATTTAGGAACAAGCGGATTCGTTTTCATTGCGATAATTTGGGGGTGGTGAATGCGATCAATACCATTACGGCTTTATCACCGCCCGTTGTGCGTTTTGCTACAGCACTTGGTATTGCAATGCTTGAATTTGAATGCTTGTATTTATGCTGTACATGTGCCTGGGGTGACTAATTCTGTAGCCGATGCTCTTTCTCGATTACAGTGGGAAAGATTCCGTCAGTTGGCGCCGGAGGCTGAGCAGCTTGTAATTCCGTGCCCCAGTCATCTGTGGAATGTCGCCTTGCCACTGCAGCAGGTTTGAGTCAGCAGTCGGTTTGTCCATCCACTTGGACAGCATACGAAAAGGTTTGGAGGGAATGGCATGACTTGGTGAGTTCAGTGGGGGGTTGTTTTCAGGAGGAGGATCGGTTACACATCCTTTTGTATTTCATTGGGAAGAACTGCGAGGAAGGAGTCTCCGTTGCATCGCTGAATCGGAAAATGGCGGGATTGGCATTCCTGGTTCAGCTGGCGGGCTGGGCGGATGTTACTAAATCTTTCTGGGTGAAGAAAGCTCTGAGGGGTTACTGGAAAGGGAGGCGGTCAGCGGATTCTTGCCGGCCTGTGTCGTTTGAAATACTGGGGGTATTGTTGGAGCGTTTGCCGCAGGTGTGCACTACGTTCTTTGAGTCGGTCCTCTTTAAGACGGCCTTTGTGCTGGCTTTTTTCGGGGCCTTGAGAGTGGGCAAGCTGGTGAGTCCTTCTACAAAATGCAGGGGAGGCTTGAGGGCCTCGGACGTCCTGGTTCGGGGGGACAGGATCTCTTTGCTTATCCAGAGATACAAAACGGATCAGATGGGCAAGGGGAGTACTATCGAACTCGGACGGGTGCCACATTCTTCGGCTTGCCTGGTCACGGCGGTGATCGAATGGTTGAAGATCAGGAGGGCAGGGCCGGGACCGTTGTTGACACACGCCGATGGTTCAGCGTTGTCGCGGTTCCAGTTTATTGCGGTGTTTAGGAAGTGCTTGGCAGCAGCTGGTTTTAATTCAATGGATTTTGCCTCGTATTCATTCAGGATTGGGACGGCCATGGAGGCCGCTGGTTGGGGTTTGGGTGAGCGAGTTTTACAGCGCATCGAACGGTGGGAATCTCAGTGATTCCATTTGTATGTACGCCCTCATTTGTTGTGAGCTTACCTGTGTTGTCCTGTTTTTGTGTTTTTTCCATGTTGTGACACACTGTGCTGTTTTCTCTGTTTGTCTTTGTCTGTTGGTGGCCAGTCCACTTGCGTTATTTGTGTTTCTCAATACCGAACACCTTGTGTTTTTCAGATAAAGAATGTTTGGTCTGGATACTTGGCCACTCCTATGTGGCTTGGGGCGCAAAGAGGGCTGCGGTGAGACCTGAGGGCAGACAGTTGGGTATCCCTCGGAGCGCAGCCCGTGTGAGGTGGATAGGGGTCCTTGGTATGCTGTGGTCTCGGGTGTTGCCAGTGGTCCATCGCTATGTAAAACTGGATAGACCCCCAGATATCTTTGTGTTACATGTAGGGGGCAATGACCTGGGGCTTCGGGCAGCACGGGAGTTGATCCGGGATGTAAAGTTGGATTTTATTAGGCTCAGGTCCTTTTTCCCGGACACCATTGTGGTCTGGTCTGACATGGTGGCCAGATCTTCTTGGCGTCTAGCACGCTCAGTCGAGAGGCTCAATAAGGCACGGATTAAGGTGAACAAGGAAGTGGCAAAATTTTTTGCTCGGAACGGTGGCTTAGTGGTACGTCATCAGGAATTGGAAGGGGGCAATAGGAACTATTTGAGAGGGGATGGAGTTCATTTGAACGCAGTTGGAACTGATATGTGGTTCCTGGGCTTGGAGGATGGTATTCAGAGGGCTTTTAGGTTGTGGCGGGTCGCCCGAGTGTGAGGCTTCTCACTCGTGCGTTGGTGGCAGGGGTCGCAGGTTTTTGAAGGTGGGCATGGTAATAAATATAGTTGGTGGAGAATTATTGGTGGGGCCCATCTTGGGTATGGGTACCTGCTAGTAGATGTGACGTCAGTATGGCGTAAATTGTCTTGGGGCTGTATCGGATGGTAACTAATTGTCCCCGGGTCGGTGTAATTGCGGCTGGGGGCCGTGTTATGGAACCTGGCGTTGGATACAGTCAATCCGGTAGACCATGCTCATCTACAAAATACATGGAGTTTACAAATACCAAGTTGTTGCACAGTTAGCTGGGAAATAGTTATGTTTTAAGGAAGGTAATAATAATAAAAGATTTATTGTTCAATTTTTGTGTGTATTAATAAAAGGCCGTTGCGGCCATTTAACTCCAGTGGAGGTGTTGTGTCTTATTTTCATAAGGGGATTAAGTTGGTATGGGCAGTTGCACATAGACAGCCAGGAGAGTGGCTGCAATACACCAGTCATGTGGGTAGCAAGTGTTTTTCTTGGAACGCTGTGTTCTTTTGCCACCATGCATAACGCCCCTCGTTACGACCAAAATGAAGTTGGCTTGTCCAAATGTGCGTTTGCATCCCTCAAGTGACTCCGTTTGTGGCTGTTTGCAGAAAATGCTTCTTTCCCATCCCCCATACAGCTTCTCCCTGTGCAAAGTGCGCTGAATTGTTGAACGATGCACAGTGACCCCATCTGCAGCAAGTTGATGTTGGAGGTCATTGTAGGTGGTCTGTGGGCTGTTTTTGGCCGTTCTCACCATCCTTCACCTTCGCCTCTCCAATATTTTATGTGGCTGCCACTTCTGGCCTTAACAAGAACTGTGCCCGTGGTCTTCCATTTCCTCACTATGTTCCTCACAGTGGACACTGACAGCTTATGTCTCTGCCATAACTTTTTGTAGCCTTCCCCTAAACCATAATGTAGAACAATCTTTGTTTTCAGGTCATCTGAGAGTTGTTTTGAGGCCCCCATGTTGCCACTCTTCAGAGGAGAGTCAAAGAGAACAACATCTTGCAATTGGCCACCTTAAACACCTTTTCTCATGATTGGATGCACCTGTCTATGAAGTTCAAGGCTTAATGAGCTCATCAAACCAATTGTGTTTTCCAATTAATCAGTGCTAAGTAGTTACAGGTATTCAAATCAACAAAATGACAAGGGTGCCCAAATGTATGCACCTGTCTAATTTCGTTTTGATGCATATTGCACATTTTCTGTTAATCCAATAAACCTCATTTCACTACTGAAATATTACGGTGTCCTTCAGTTATTTGATAGATCAAAATGAAATTGCTGATCCAAACACCCGAATATTTATAAAGGACAATCATGGAAATTGTCAGGGGTTCCTAAACTTTTGCATACAACTGTACATACAGTATCTGACAAAAGTGAGTACACCCCTCACATTTTTGTAAATATTTTATTTTATCTTTTCATGTGACAACACTGAAGAAATGACACTTTGCTACAATGTAAAGTAGTGAGTGTACAGCTTGTATAACAGTGTAAATTTGCTGTCCCCTCAAAATAACTCAACACACAGCCATTAATGTCTAAACCGCTGGCAACAAAAGTGAGTACACCCCTAAGTGAAAATGTCCATATTGGGCCCAGTTAGCCATTTTCCCTCCCCGCTGTGACTTGTTAGTGTTACAAGGTCTCAGGTGTGAATGGAAAGCAGGTGTGTTAAATTTGGTGTTATCGCTCTCAATCTCTCATACTGGTCACTGGAAGTTCAACATGGCACCTCATGGCAAAGGACTCTCTGAGGATCTGAAAAAAAGAATTGTTGCTTTACATAAAGATGGCCTAGGCTATAAAAAGACCCTGAAACTGAGCTGCAGCACAGTGGCCAAGACCATACAGCGGCTTAACAAAACAGGTTCCACTCAGAACAGCGCCTCGCCATGGTCAACCAAAGAAGTTGAATGCACATGCTCAGCGTCATATCCACAGGTTGTCTTTGGGAAATAGATGTATGAATGCTGCCAGCATTGCTGCAGAGGTTGAAGGTGTGGGGGGGGGGGTCAGCCCGTCAGTGCTCAGACCATACGCCGCACACTGCATCAAATTGGTCTGCATGGCTGCCATCCCAGAAGGAAGCCTCTTCTAAAGATGATGCACAAGAAAGCCTGCAAACAGTTTGCTGAAGACAAGCAGACTAAGGACATGGATTACTGGAACCATTCCTGTGGTCTGATGAGACCAAGATAAACTTATTTGGTTCAGATGGTGCCAAGCGTGTGTGGGGGCAACCAGGTAGGGAGTACAAAGACAAGTGTGTCTTGCCTACAGTCAAGCATGGTGGTGGGAGTGTCATGGTCTGGGGCTGCATGAGTGCTGCTGGCACTGGGGAGCTACAGTTCTTTGAGGGAACCATGAATGCCAACATGTACTGTGACATACTGATCAGAGCATGATCCCTTCCCTTCATAGACTGGGCCACAGGGCAGTATTCCAACACAATAACAACTCCAAACACACCTCCAAGATGACCACTGCCTTTCTAAAGAAGCTGAGGGTAAAGGTGATGGATTGGCTAAACATGTCTCCAGACCTAAACCCTATTGGGCATCCTCAAATGGAAGGTGGAGGAGCACAAGGTCTCCATCATCCACCAGCTCTGTGATGTCGTCATGGAGGAATGGAAGAAGAGTCCAGTGGCAACCTGTGAAGCTTTGGTGAACTCCATGTTAAGGCAATAAAATAATGGTGGCCACACAAAATATTGACACTTTGGGCCCAATGTGGACAGTTTCACTTAGGGGTGTACTCACTTTTGTTGCCAGTGGTTTAGACATTAATGGCTGTGTGTTGAGTTATTTTGAGGGGACAGCAAATTTACACTGTTATACAAGCTGTACACTCACTACTTTACATTGTAGAAAAGTGTCATTTCTTCAGTGTTGTCACATGAAAAGATAGAATAAAATATTTACACAAATCTGAGGGGTGTACTTACTTTTGTGAGATACTATGTATATATATATTGTTTATACAGACACACACTCTTTTAAATAAATGTAAACAAACCTTTTGAAACGCAGAAATGCATGAAAAGATTTTTTGATATTTCAATACATTTTACATCTTATGGCAGGGCAGTTAGAGGGAGAAAGTGGGGGGAGAGAGAGAGGGAGGAGAGAGTGGGGAGAGGTGAGATAGAGGGGGGTAAGAGAGGGGGGTGAAAGAGGGGCGAGAGAGAGGAGGGTGGGGTTGAGGGGTGTAAGAGAGAGACGAGGGAGAGTGTGAGGTGAGATAGAGGGGGGGTGAGAGAGAGGGGGGGTGCGAGGGGGGAGAGGGGGGTTTAAAGAGAGGGAGGAGAGTGAGGGAGGTGAGAGAGAGGGGGCCTTCCCAGCCAGTGTCATTAGTACAGTGACAGTGCATATTTTTAGCACTGATCACTGTATTAGTGTCACTGGTCCAACAAAGTGTTAAAAGTGTCAGACTGTACTGATCTATAAATTAAGTATACAATAGAATAATGGTAGATCTTGCAATAGTAATAGACAGACATGTTATTGTTTCGTGTTGTTGTAATTTGTTGTATTTTATATCCTGGAAAATTAATAAATATATATTGAGAAAAAAAAAGTGTCAGACTGCACGCCGCAATATCACAGTCCTGCTATAAGTCATTGAACACCACCATTACTAGTATAAAAATATATATATATATATATATATATATATATTAATATATACAGTTGTATGCAAAAGTTTAGGAACCCCTTACAATTTTCATGATTGTCATTTATAAATATTTGGGTGTTTGGATCAGCAATTTAATTTTGATCTATCAAATAACTGAAGGACACAGTAATATTTCAGTAGTGAAATGAGGTTTATTGGATTAACAGAAAATGTGCAATATGCATCAAAACTAAATTAGACAGGTGCATAAATTTGGGCACCCTTGTCATTTTGTTGATTTGAATACCTGTAACTACTTAGCACTGATTAATTGGAACACACAATTGGTTTGGTGAGCTCATTAAGCCTTGAACTTCATAGACAGGCGCATCCAATCATGGGAAAAGGTATTTAAGGTGGCCAATTGCAAGTTGTTGTTCTCTTTGACTCTCCTCTGAAGAGTGGCAACATGGGGGCCTCAAAACAACTCTCAAATGACCTGAAAACAAAGATTGTTCTACATTATGGTTTAGGGGAAGGCTACAAAAAAGTTATCGCTGAGATATAAGCTGTCAGTGTCCACTGTGAGGAACATGGTGAGGAAATGGAAAACCACAGGCACAGTTCTTGTTAAGGCCAGAAGTGGCGAAGGCGAAGGATGGGGAGAACGGCCAAAAACAGCCCACAGACCACCTCAAAAGACCTCCAACATGAACTTGCTGTAGATGGTGTCACTGTGCATCCTTCAACAATTCAGTGCACTTTGCACAGGGAGAAGCTGTATGGGGGATGGGAAAGAAGCCTTTTCTGCACACAGCCACAAACGGAGTCGCTTGAGGGATGCAAACGCACATTTGGACAAGCCGGCTTCATTTTGGAATGAGGTGCTGTGGACTGATGAAACAAAGATTGAGTTATTTGGTCATAACAAGGGGCGTTATGCATGGTGGCAAAAGAACGCAGCGTTCCAAGAAAAACACTTTGCTACCCACAGTAAAATTTGGTGGAGGTTCCATCATGCTGTGGGGCTGTGTGGCCGGTGCCGGTACTGGGAATCTGGTTAAAGTTGAGGGTCGGATGGATTCCACTCAATATCAGCAGATTCTTGAGAATAATGATGAGGAGTCACAAAGTTGAAGTTATGCTGGGGCTGGATATTTCAACAAGACAACGACCCAAAACACTGCTCAAAATCCTCTCGGGCATTTATGCAGAGGAACAAGTCCAATGTTCTGGAATGGCCATCCCAGTCCCCAGACCTGAATATCATTGAACATCTGTGGGGTGATTTGAAGCGGGCTGTCCATGCTCTCCAACCATCAAACCCAACTGAACTGGAGATGTTTTGTAAGGAGGAATGGTCCAAAATACATTTATCCAGAATCCAGGCACTCATTACAGCTATAGGAAGAGTCTAGAGGCTGTTATTTCTGCTAAAGGAGGCTCTGCTAAATATTAATGTGATTTTTCTGTTGGGGTGCCCAAATTTATGCACCTGTCTAATTTCCTTTTGATGCATATTGCACATTTTCTGTTAATCCAATAAACCTCATTTCACTACTGAAATATTACCGTGTCCTTCAGTTATTTGATAGATCAAAATGAAATTGCTGATCCAAACACCCAAATATTTATAAATGACAATCATGGAAATTGTCAGGGGTTCCTAAACGTTTGCATACAACTGTATGTACTAAAAAAATCCCAGTATAGATACACCATAGATTGTAAACGCTATAACTTTTGCGCAAACCGATCAATATACAGTTATTGGAAATTTGTTTTACTAAATATATGTAGCAGAATACATATTGGCCTAAACTGATGAACATATTCAATTTTTTTAATTTTTTTATTGGATGTGTTTAATAGCAGAAAGTAAAAAATATATATTTTTTTTCAAAATTGTTGGCCTTAATTTGTTTTTTTAGTGCATACAATACAGATATGCAGTGGTGATAAAATACCACCAAAAGAAAGCTCTGTTTGTGGGGAAAAAATGACATAAATTGTATTTGGATACAACGTCGCACAACCGTGCAATTGTCAGTTAAAATAACGCAGTGCCAAATCGAAAAAAAAATAGCCTGGTCATGAAGGGGGGTAAATCTTCCAGAGGTCAAATGGTTAATTAATGTATGTGGCATTAACACCAGATTTGCAAACTTCTTACAGGACAGCTCAGTTCATGCTGACGTAGGCACACCCCCAGGACTACATCTCCACAGTGAGTGGGCAGGCTCCTGGGAGTCAAGGTTATTTCATAGATTTGCTGGGAAAGAAATGAATGTTAGGATCTGGGCTAGGGGTGGAGACGAGCAGGGATGGAGAAGGGCAGGGATGGAGATGAGCAGGGGGGGAGAAGAACAGGGATGGAGAAGAGCAGGGGTGGAGAAGGGCAGGGATGGAGATGAGCAGGGGTGGAGAAGGGCAGGGATAGAGAAGGGCAGGGATGGAGAAGGGCAGGGATGGAGAAGGGCAGGGATGGAGAAAGGCATGGATGGAGAAGGGCAGGGATGGAGAATGGCAGGGGTGGAGAAGGGCAGGGATGGAGATGAGCAGGGGTGGAGAAGAACAGGGATGGAGAAAAGCAGGGGTGGAGAAGGGCAGGTATGGAGAAGGTGGGGACGAGTAGAGGTAGGG